>JAEBDU010012358.1:0-17117 GCA_016802625.1 Heliconius numata | reverse complement strand
TTTCGCCTTGTGAACTGGGTGGAGAAGCCCTACGCCCTTTTTATTCAGTCATTCTTTATAATTTGATAAATAGGATAATTTGTAGTAGTTATTACACATAATATAAATAAAAAGTGCACACTATACAGCGGTAAAACACATTATTTTATTTACCTCAGTAATATCACTAACTGGTTTCACGTAATAAATCTCTTTGAATTGCGGTGTAACCATTTCTGGTTTGAAAGAGAATTTACTGAAGTCATCAGCTGGCAACTTATTGTTAGGTATTTGTCCGAACGCACTCGATACATATTTCTTTATGTCTGCGAGATCCATACGGGCCTGTAAATTATATAAAACTTAGAAAAAACAAACTTAAGTATATTACTTGTAACAAACTAAGCACTATAGACACGTGGTCCGTACTTTTTTAACTTTTTCATAATTATCAGCTAATCAGCAGTTTTATATTTATCTATTCATTTTAATTCCTAAGAAAGACACAAACTTATAATTACTACTTTTTATTAACATACAAAAGAAATGCGTACATAGAAAAATATATTAAAAACAAAGAAATGTTTATAAAGACAAGAATTAAAAGTAATTACAGGCTGAAATAATGAAAAGAATATACAGGCTGTAACACGATCGACGGATCAACGGTTGTCTATGGCAAGAGGATTTCAGTACCTATCCATTTCACCCCTGTATGTTGGCTCATATTGCAGTGGTTCGTCAGATATTTGAGAGTTTGTAAAAAAGTGGAAGAAAACAGATTCTTAACCTTTAAGTATGGACGTCGGGTCTCACAGACCCATGTGGGTCTACGAATTCTACAAATCGGCCACTTCTCGGTGACCACCTCCACCACTGAGTCGCTCAGTACCTTTCGTATTAATGACAAAATGAATGTAGATAGCAGTGGTTGTGTCTCTGGGTTCAAAACACGTGAGTATTTAACTTTCTAAACGGGACTTGGGTCTGTCAGACCCGACGTCCATGTTTTCCATACAAAGTGATTTCAAAACACCATATATTTTTATAATATTACAAAATATACTTTAATATTTTAATTGTATTATTTGTATTCAAATGTTTATATTGTTATATATTATATATTATTTTGCATTATTTGTTATATATTTTAGTAATATAAATATTATTTACCTAAAAAACAGATTCAATTTTTTTAGTTTTTATGATAAAATGGAAAAAAATGATCGAGCAAGCACGTCAGGGACAAATATATCGGTACTTTATAATCAACATCAAACAAAAGAATTAGACGACGACATTTTATAAAGAAAATAGCACTTTATCAAATAAAAAGACGCGTTTCGTATACTAAACTACTCTAAGAATTGAGAAGGACTTTGACTCGCATTTCGCGATCTGATCTATCATTTATTGAACATGAAGCTAAAAAAATAGTTTTGGGTTCTTGAAAAACATGTATACTTTGCCCCCAAAAGATATATAGAAAGACAACACATACTTATGTTGACTGCAATCGTCCTGTTAGCCTACAATGTTGAAAGCCATTGTGTATCGATGTTCAATAGTACCTTATCTTAAGGTGTTGTCAAAATTTTTATTTTATAACATAAGATGTAATTTCTTTATTTTTTTTAATTGTTAGACTTTATATTTTGTTAAAAAAATATTTATTTTATTATCTGTCTTTTTTTTATAGTATTATTTTCTTAAAAGTCATCCCATGTGGCCAAAGACTGAAATTGTGACTGAAGTTACTTAAATCGTTGTGATGCGTAAAGTTTAATAAAAAGCGATTTTATTTATATTGATTTTGCTTGATTTGAGGCTATTCATGTAAACTAAAACATAAAATTGTCTTCTTCCTTTAAAAAACAGACGGAATATGACCAATAAATACATTGGTCTGGCAGACCCGACGTCCATATGTGTGTTATAAAAATATCACGTCCATAGTTAAAGGTTAAATAAAATTGGCAAATACAGCCGTGACACAGTGATTTTTTTCAAACCTATCGGTATATATTTACCTAATATTTCAAAACTATCGGCTTATAAATTTTGAATATAACAGGGAAACGAAAAGCGTTTTTAAAAACAAAATTTTATTAAAAACTTAGGACTAAGGGCCATACCGAAAAAAAATACTTGTGATTTTTTAAAAACTATTAATATTAAAATAGAATAATGTTTGAAAGTTTCATAGGCGCAGCTTAATGACAACTTGTTAAAAAATGTACTCAAATCATGAAAAAATAAAAAATTGTTTTTCTTACGATGAGAATTGATCGATTGTTTTTCATATTTACACAAGTGTTTTAATTTTATACCGGTCTTTAATAAGACAATGTTTATTGAGTACAAATACTATCTGATTATAATAGACCGGCAACAAAATTAAAACACTTGCGTAAAACCGATTTAAATATAGACATTTCTCGTAATAATAAAAACATTTCTTTACTGATTTGAGTACATTTTTTACATGTTTGAGCTACGCTTATGAAACTTTCAGAGATTATTCTATCTATACCATATATGATAATTAATAGTAGTAGTTTTTAAATTTAATTTTTCGGTATAACCCTAGAAAGTTTTTGATAAAATTTAGCTCATTTGAAAACTATTTTTATTTCCATATTATTTCCAAGACTTATAAGCCGTTAGTTTAAAAATATTACATACAAAAGACTTATTATTGAGCTACATTGAGAAAAACAATCACGAACGCCGTCTCAACAGTCGGGTTGTATTTGTCAATTTCCTTCAAGAATCCGTATTGGGGATTTTTCCAAAAATCACAAGTTCTCAAATATCAGCCGAACCACTGAAAATCGGCGAAATGGATAGGTACTGAGGTCTACTACCCATAGACAGCTGATAGATCGTTGCTCCGCCGATCATGTTACACCTGTATATTAAAGTATAATTTATAGTATTTTTATATTCGATTATCAATTACATTTCTGGAAATTTTGTAAATATCATTGTACTTATTCTTAATACTAAACTTTCAAAAAAAAGGTCTTTCACTCAACCAACCTGTACAGCCACAGTCATTCTATGGGCGCTATAATGGCGTTTCCTGAAGTCATGGGCAGCTTTGTACAATTTGTCATCATCATGTACATCGTCGCGCAAGCTACGTATATTACCCCAAGCAAATGTTCTAGCTGGGTGTCCCTCCGGGAAAAGGGATGAGATGAGCTGGTTTTTACGATTTGCATCCGACGGAGAGGCGAATGAAAATTCTATAATAGAAAAATTGTGTATTAATTTTTTTTTCAACTTCACGCTGTATCCCGCTGTAGCCGATCCTGTTGATAAAACATTCCATTCATTGCTTTCCACCGAATTTTCGAGACATTGCTTGTTGGGTTCCGGAACTGTATGCCGCGTTTTGTCTTGTTACTAGAGCCAGGAAATGAAAATGCATTTCTTTTTATTGCGTGTATGAATTTGTTAACACTATGAAGAGCAACTCGTAGTTAGTAGAATTATTATTTAATTGTATATTTTTTACGTGGTGAATTAAGTATTACTTAATTGTCTAATATTTTCAAGACAAAAGAATCTTTTTAAAAAAGATTTTTAAACTTTTAGGAAGTAAGTACTTCTATAACGTCTGTTCTTTTTTAGAAGTATAAAAAAAAATATATTACTTTCTTCTACATAAATCATTGCTATTACCAGATTGTATAGCTTCTCTCTCGCGTTGCATAGCCTCCTTCTTCATGAGTGGACTTATGAAGAACTGACTGAATATATCCATAGCTTCTGGGAGATGTTTGTTCTGTACCTCGAAGTAAAAGGTTGTTTCCTCGCTGTCAGTCGAAGCATTGTCGTAACCACCTTCTGTCTATTTAAAATGAGTGTTAAAAGAAATTTACTAAGAGTACTTAGGTAAAAATGGTAATTTTATTTATATTACAAAACAGATTTAATAACTAAATTTATATTATATATGATAGACACTGATACTAAAAAACTTTGTTGTATTTAACAAAGATTGCAAAAATTAATATATTTTTTTCCAATTTCACACTGTATCCCGCATAGAGCAGGGTAGGCAATGGTATAGTGTTAAGACGCTCCTCACTTTCCACCAATTTTTTCGAGTTATTACGTGTTCTATGGCGGAGTTCGACGTTAAATCGGTAATATTTTCTATTTACCTGAACAAACGAAGTAAACTGATTTTCCTTTGGGTATTTCTCACTGCCCATGAACACCATATGTTCTACAAAGTGCGCCAATCCCTGTATGTCTGCTGGGTTGCTGTAACTGCCGACTCCAACAGAAAGAGCACAAGCTGCCTAAAACAAATTATAGATTTTCTAAATATGAATTTTGTTTTAATCGACACGATTTCTGTTTCAGGCTTAATCTAAAGTGTAATATTGTAGGCAGAGACCGGAGACAACCTAGTGCACACTCTGTTCTCCACTGTCCACTCATTGCGTGTTAAATGGCCGTTCGTTTCGTTCCTCACTTCGCGCCGAAATCTGGAGGCATTGCGTGTTGAGTAGCGGAACTCAACGCCACCCTTTGCCTCGACACCAGAGCAAAGTAATGGAAATATAAATTTCATTTCCTCGACTGGGGATCGAACACGTTCGGTTTACAGTAACACTTTATGCCCCTGCGCCACAACTGGCCTCACCAATATATTTCAAAAACATATAATAAAATGTGTTTTTGTTTACGAATCGATTACTTACGATAGATAGATAGATATATTAACGAGATATTTCAAATCAATTACTTTTGACAATTTAAATTGTGAAAACAAAAAATCTAATTAATTCACTATCTATTGTGTGAAAAATTCTAAATATTAATTTATGTAAAGAACATGAAACAGGTTACAAAATATACAAAAAAATAAAAAATATATATAAATATTGTAGTGTATTCTATGTACAGTTTTCTAAAATGTTGCTATAGTATAGGGTCCCAATTATTAATTGCTATGTTAGTTAAACAGCCCAGTGGGGACTAGTTAAATGTTAAGCATTTAATTTTGAATCACTCAAGGGACCATAAATGGGTTTTAAATAAGTGTAGCAAAATATAATTTATATATCCTGTTAGGGACAAAAATATATGTAATTTTTAAATAATAATCTCAAAATTGTAATAGATTTTATAATTTATAGACAACATATGAAGGTTACCCAAGTTAATAGCCAAGGTTACCCAAGTTTATTAAGTTAAATATTATAACATCTAAAAAATCTAAGTTAGTATATTTATATATTTTGCAGTTTATAAACTTGCAGTTCAAGATAACATGATACATGACTAGATCAATGTCTTATTGCGTATGTACTATATCAACCATGCATGCATGCAAAGCATTCAATAAAAAAAATATTAAATAATTTTATATTATAAACTTAAACTTCAATATCAACAAATATATTTAAATACAATATTAAAATTAGGTATATATTTTTAGTAAATTAAATGAATTTGAATTTATTACATATTGTTAAGACAAGTCTGACTTTGACTCTGTTTAATAGAAGATTTAAAAGGACAATAACATAACTTACCAGCTTTTCCTCACTTTTCTGGTCTGTAGTCTCATCTGTACCACTGCTTCCTTCATCACTTGAACTATCATTGCTAGTAGATGACTTACTTGGTTCTGATATGAGTAGTGCAGTTAGACCATTCTCTAATCTTATTGTTCTACAAGATAATATGCAAACTTGCAGTACAATTCAAGACATAATGGTCAAAGGTACTTATACTATACTGCTCTTTTAGTTACCTAATCAAAACAGCATTATATAATTTAACTACACAAATATTATTTTAAATATATTACATACATCTAGTGCCTATTTCTACTACTTTCGTTTAACTTTAAAACACGTAATTTGTCATGTACTTAATATAAAAACAATTAGATTTTGGTTCATTAAAAATTTTGTAGGTATCTTAAAATCTCCATACTCACTTATAAAGCTTTTTATCAGAAGCAGATTTAATAGGCTCGGAGAGAACCTCAATTTTCTCCCTTTTCGCAATTTTATTCCTTGTAGTTAAAATTGACTTCGTCCCATTGACTACTTTGACTTCAGGTTTAAATATATGAGCTCGGTGAGTCCTATTCCTTTTACTTTTATACATTCTGATCAAGATCTGTTTATAGTACAATAACCAGATGCTATTTGAAATTTGAATGAAGGCGGACAAAAATTTTCGCGGTATTTATTGTGTCAAATGACAGTTAACTGACATCTGAGTATAGACAAGGTGAGGAAATTTTTATTTTACCTTAAATTATACGTTAAAATAGCGTTTTATTTTATAACGATAATTTTATTATTTATTTTGGTTGAAAAAAAAACTTTCTCATTTTTGGAAAAGAAAATATTTGTCTAAGGCTTTTATACAGATATAGTTAAAACAGTGGTTTCATTTAAAGTGATGCTGACAAAAACACTCTGTATACAAAATATACATATGTATATAAAAATATTAAAAATCTACATTAAAAAATAAGGCTTAGTACATTTGCTCAACTTACTTTTAATTAAGTTACATTACTATTATATTGTATGTCCAAAGGCAAGTCCACTACGGATGCGGGTGCCGCACTCCTAAAGCACATTTATGACGCACGGGAGAGGTCACAAAATGCAATTGGAGTGTTTTGTGACTTATCCAAAGCCTTTGATTGCGTAGACCATGTAACTCTGTTGTTAAAACTAAAACATTATGGTATACAAGATACTGCCCTTGACCTTATTGCCTCATATCTAAACCAAAGAATCCAGACGGTTAGTATAAATAATGTAAAATCATCTGGATCTCCTCTAAAGATGGGCGTTCCACAAGGATCTATACTTGGTCCTCTTTTATTTCTTCTTTATATTAACGATCTGCCTTTTTATGTGAAGAACCTATGTGATATTGTACTTTTCGCGGATGATACCTCTTTAATATTTAAGGTTGACAGAAATATAATAAACTATGACGAAGTGAATAGTGCATAATCGCATATTCTTCGTTGGTTTGATGTTAATAACCTAATGTTAAATGCTAAAAAAACTAAATGCATCGAGTTTGCCTTACCAAATGTTAAAAAACATAATTTTAATGTAATAATTAAAGGAGAACCTCTTAATGTGTCGGAATCAGCTATTTTCTTAGGTGTTACTATAGATTCCAAACTCCAGTGGAACGCTCATCTGGAAGCACTTGCAGATAAACTCAGCTCTGCCGCGTTCGCAATTAAGAAAGTAAGACAAATGACGGACGTTGAAACTGCCCGACTAGTCTACTTTAGCTATTTCCATAGTATTTTATCTTATGAAATGCTGCTATGGGCCAGTGCTTCAGATATCAATTCAATATTTATTCTCCAAAAAAGAGCCGTAAGATATATTTATAAACTAGGAGCTCGAGATTCTCTGCGAGATGTTTTCAAAGATGCAGGTATTATTACAGTTGCTTCCCAATTTCTATACTATAATATTCTCTTTGTCCGACAAAATATACATTGTCATAGAAAAAATAGCGATAGTCATACGATAGAAACGAGAAATAAAGATAAGCTTGTTACACCAAGTTTTCGCCTCCAAAAAGTTAATAAATCCTTTATGGGTCTGAGTATACGTGTATATAATAAAATTCCGTAGTGTATTCTTACGCCCAATGTTAATAACCAATCCTAATCCAAAAATTGCCACCATAGATTGAAATAGACAGAGATGGAAGACGGAATGCAGGTTAGTGATTGGACAGACATGTCGGACAGTACGAGATAGACGTTAACTGGAGATAGGAGATACATTATTAATATTGGGCGATAGTTTGCCACTTCCAAAATTTAAAATATCTGTAAATAAAATTCTAACAAGTAAAGCTTATTACACTGTTCAAGAATATTTAGAGGATAATCATGTATGGAATTAATGTCTATTGAATGTCAGGCAGGATAGCTGCCAGATAATGTAATAGTAAAATATACCATTGACTTTAAAAAGAGCAACTGTTGAGTTTCTTGCCGGCTCTTCTCAGCAGAACTGCCTTCCGAACCGGTGGTAGTTTTTTGTTGACATGTACATTCGATCAAATCGTTTTGATTCAAAAGTGCTTATAAAGTTTATTTGAATAAAGAATACTTTGAATTTGAATTAAATTTATGAAATGGTAAGCGGTTAACGTTTTTAAACAAACAAGATAAAAAAATATAGCGTATAAGTATAAGTATGCCTGTGACGCGTATAAAAATTTCGATATAACCCGATGAGAACATATGGCTTAGTGATCAGAGTTATGGACGAACGTATGGCTTAGTTTTCTAAATAAGTATTTATTTTATTTACATTAAGTGCACAAAATTTCATGACAATAAGTTGGGTAGTCTTGGCGTGAAAGGGTAACAAACAAACTTATATTAACATTTATAGTATTAGTATGATAATCGCGAAAACTTAGTATAAGCGATCCAATTATTTATTACTTGAATAGATATGATATTTATGAATATAACAACATGAATATAACAAGTTATTATTTTAATTATTAAAATAAGATTTGGTAAACTTCGACTCCTTTCTTTAAAAACAATACTTAAATATAATGTGATCTGAACTATATATTAAAAAAACTCATCTGCAAAAGGAAAAACATTTTTATTTTTTTTTCAAATAATAAAGCGATCACACAAAATAACATTTTAGAAAATATATACCAGTACTTAGACTACGTGATGCTACAGCGATACTTGCGGCGGCAGGGGACGGCTCTGAGAGACCGCGACGGACGCATACAAATTGTATACTGATTATTTTTTAAAATGTATTTACATTACAGATTTTTTCTTCTTTAAAATATAAAACATGAATATAATGTGATCTGAACCATAAATAAAAAAAAAATCTTCTGCAATAGGAAAAACATTTTTATTTCTTTTTCAAATAATAAAGCGATCACACAAAATAACACTCTATAAAATATATACCAGTACCTTACTAGTGTATGGTACATAAAATACTTAAAATAATTGCTGATTTCATATTGTATATATCATATAAAAGTAAAATTACTAATTATAACTTAAGATATTAATATAAGAATATATACTATATTATATAATTATAAAATTCCTTCCATTACTATTGAACACATGTCAATTGCGTATACATCACTTACTTTTGCTATTGCATTTTAGATAAATATTAAATATATAGATCACAAAACCTATATTTATTATACATATAACAACAATATTAAAATTACATTTTTAAACTGTTAAGACTTAGTTCAACCACCTAAAAAAGTCTATATATAGCTAATTCAGTAGTAGTCAAACTGTCAACTATATATCACAAGTCACAAGTCGTGAGGGTCAAAAATAATTCAAATACATTATTCGAGAAGAATAATATTAATATAAAAATGAGCAATATTATAAATATTTTATGTATGTACAAATAAAAAAAATAAAACAACAACAATCAATAACAAAATAAATTTGAAATATTGTAATATCACTTTCAATAACGGATGTACAAAATAGTGATATAACGCATGTAAAATTAAAATTCGCAAAAGCCAATATCGTTTTTTTTTATTTTAATCTGGTTTACGTTACAGTTTTTTTAAGCTCGAATTAAATTAATTGTTATTTAGTAAAATTCCTAATCTTAAAACTTATTATCCAAAGTGAACATAAATATTTAAATGCAAAGCTAATAATACGATTACAATTGTCAATTACATTTATATTCAAACTATTTATTTTATTATATATTTAAATTCGCAAGATTTTCGTTACATCACTAGTAAAAATATACGGAGCGTACATATATTTTTAAGTTTGTTAAGCTAATATTTCAATATTTTTAATGTAATATTCTTATATTTAAATGCATGTATATTAAATTAGCATCTAGAGTTTTTTTTTCTGGGAGTGGAGCCATGACTTTAGCTTTGAACAGATATGTTCGTGTCGATGATTTTTTTTAAATTTCTGGGTTGGGCACTAGACTATTTAAAGGTGGGTACTGACCACCCGGCCTCCCTCCCTTTATACGCACATGATTAACAGTTTTGTTAAGGCAATTCAGCTTTAGGAACATTAATAATAGGTAAACTCTTCTTGAATTTGTCGATATCCATGATAAAGTTCCTTTTATCTTCTTTTGGATCCCCGGAATTGGTTGCGTTTAAGTAATGGAGTTTCAAACTCCTTGGTTTTGTTTCTTCTGCTGTTTCATTTCCATTTTTGGGCTTGTTTCCGACAATCTGAATTAAAAAATCAAATAAATAAAAAATCAGCTTCACGCTGTATCCAGCAGGGTAGGCAGAGATAATCTAGTGTTAAGACATTCCGTTCCCCCCTTTCCGCCGGATTCTGGAGGCATTGCATGTTGAGTGGCGGAACTCAATGCCGCGTTTTTGCCTCGACACCAGAGCGAAGAAATGAAGATATACAAGTAAATAAATATTTTATTTCCTCGAGTTGGGATCGAACCCACAATCAGTCGGATTTATAGTCACACTTCCCCCTGCGTCAGGGCTGGGCGTCTACTCGAATTAAAAAATAATAGAAAAAAAATCATATTGTATTGTGTCAAAATCGTATAGTGTCTGTTTGTAAGCGATTTCTAATCGAACCTGAATATTTAGTTCCTTACACTATTTGCCTGCAATTTGGCAGAACTTGGCGATTTGCAATCAATTTAAGTTACTATTTTTAGGAGTCTTTACCAAATTTATTATATAATAGATGAGTAGAATACTAAGTCTCGTCTCATTCATCATCACATATTTATTATTAGCACAATTAATTAATAATGAAAAAAGGAGTTTAATTATTACCTGAATAGAAAGTTTCTTAAGCAACCTCTTGTTACCGGAAGAGAAGTGTTTTTCGATCCAATTATTGATGTCTTCCATTTTCACTTGATGTACTGCCTCAGCCTATAATAATATAAGTACAATAAATAAAACCTTCGACAAAAATAATTAAATATTTTTAAAAAAATCAAAATATAGGCATTGTACCGCGGCTCTATAAATTAAAAAAATAAGGAAACCCCGACACTAAACTACAAACGAATGTGTATATAGTTTGTTGAATCATTGTTGTGAAACAATATAAACTAGTTCAAAATCGCGTCAAACGTTTGGGAGTTATAGACGGACTTACAAATAGACACAG
Source organism: Heliconius numata (assembly GCA_016802625.1). Taxonomy (NCBI): domain Eukaryota; kingdom Metazoa; phylum Arthropoda; class Insecta; order Lepidoptera; family Nymphalidae; genus Heliconius; species Heliconius numata. Next base: position 5,950 of record JAEBDU010012358.1, on the reverse strand, counting down.
AAACGTCAAACTTTTAACACCCCTTTGTATGCGTCGGGGGTTAAAAATAAAATTATATATCTAATACTATTAATAAAAAAAGGCGTGGCAACTAAAAAAAGTAAGTCTAATTACTTTTAACAATATACCAGACGTAAGTTGACGAAAATGATGAAAATAATATAATTACCTCAGTATAGAGCCTTTGGAACTGGTACTCCTGACTTTCGATCTCACTCCAATATCTTTCAAACTGTAAATTTGATATACAATTTAGATTTTATGCAAATAAATTAAATGTCATAAGTAAATTTATAATTTATCCTATTAGTACTTTTGTGTGCTGTAAAAAAGTTCTATGTCATATTTTGTTTAACAAAAGAAAAAAAGTGAAAATCAATATATTCTCTATTGAATTAATAATACTTAGTGGGAAGAAAATATTTTAAACATTTATATACATTGTTAAAAGCTATAAATGACATAATAGAATAAATACTAAATTCACAATGACCAGACATTTTTATATATGAAAAGAAACTAAGCAAAATAACTAATTAATCATAAATTAGCCTAGAGGCCAGGCTCTCAACACTAAGTTTTTCTCTGCCTACCCTGCCGTGTGCAGGATACAGGATGCCCCTAAAACTATATAATAACAACAAAAGTCACATTGTGAATTTCACATTTTGACAATTGTGAGTGAGTGAGAATTTTTCACAATTGTGAGTCACAAAGGTTAACAAATAAAAAGAGACAAAGCAAAACAATAACCTCGTCATTTAGTTCGTTATCAGAAGTATATTTCAGTTGCTCGAGGGCGCGCCGCACTGGAGCGAGCGCCTTCTCTCCGCCCCGATGCGTGTCCCGAGCGAACTTCTTTAGGAACGCCTCTATACGTTTATCTACGTACGATACGCTGTATGGAAATTGTATATAATGTTATTTTAATTATATATACAGTCGACGAGTCAACTATCTAATATGGTTAACGAGACCGCTACTAACAAACAAAAAGTACTATCAAGGACGTACCTAAACTTATCCACTTCCGTGATGACAGTAATAGAAAAGCCCAGAACACCAAAACTGTATCTGATCGTATCGAACACGCTGTAGCCGAGCTGCTCTTTAGTACGGAGCGTGTCGTACACTGGCTCATCCATAAGCATCTACATTCGTAAATAGAAAAAGAATTTAGTAATTAGTGAAGAAATTCTATTTTTTCATTTTTAATACATAAGTGACTCCTTGGGAATATTTTTCATTGGAAAAACTTTTTGCTCATTGGAAAAAAAAACAAAAAAACATTTAACGATTAGATCACAAATTTTCTACTCTCTGATCTTATTTGTATATATATGTTCTCATATATAGATGTGTGATCACATGTGTCGATATGTGATCTCAGGTGTGGTGTGAATGGGGATATGTGAGTATATGTGTGGTGTATGATCAGATGTGTGAATTTAAGTGTTAACTTAACTTGTAGATGTGCGATCTTATATGTGGATGTGTGACCTCACGTGTGAATGTGCGTTCTGGTGTGAACGCGTGGATGTGTAATATCACGTGTGGATGTAACCGAATGTGTGAATATGGGACTTCATTTGTGCATATGTGATCACGTGTGGATGTACGAAGACGGGAGACGTAATCTCATAGCTTTACAATGACGAAATTAGCATATACAGGGTGGAAGAGGCAGCGCTTCTTTTACTGAAACTGCATATAGGGTAAAATATTTCAAACCCACAATTAAAAAAAATAATCAAGGTACCTCAACGGTTTGGACGTAGGATTTTTTTTACATTTCACGATTTTTATCCTTACCTGTATTTCGTGTCACGCACACATACGTATGCGACGTTGCCGCTTTGACAGGTATGTGTGTGCGTGCCTATGTTATACTTTACAAATGGCGTTTTATTTTAAAACGATAATTTTACTATTTATTTTGTTTGAAAAAATAACTTTTTCATTTTTGAGAATTATTTTTTTTCCGAATTATATTAGGCTTTTATAGAGTAGTTAAAACTGTGGTTTCATTTAAAGTGGCGCTGACAATTCCATCCTGTATATTCAAGTTTGGTAATTTAATAAAATTATATTTTTTTACTAATATTATTTTTAATCTTCAACTTTTCTGTAGTAATTATCTATGACTCAATTTTATCACGTACCATGTATACATAAATACGAAAATCTATTTTAGATTATTTGGGTAGTTTCTGAGATTAGCGCGTTTATCAAATTCTTCACCTTTATAATATTAATATAGATAAAATGCAACTTATCAATAATAAAATAAATCTAATTTATATTTTAAAAAATATCAAAATACATACCATAATAACCTCTAAAGTTGCGGTATCTTTAGGATTAGCTACCTCACCCTGGTAGTACGTTGTCACTATACTATTAGTAGATGAAGGGTTAAAATTCTCAACTCGAACACGTTTCTCTCCTGATGGCAACTTATGTACCCTTATCTGTTTCAGATCATTTTAGAACAAAAAATTGAAACATTGAACAAACATTGAACCTAATATAGAAAAAAGAAATTTAATTCTTTTAGGATTCATTTGATATCTGTCTATTTGTATGGACAGACCGTTTTACCAAATCCATTATTTAATAATGGAGTTATAAAGCTGAAATAAATATGAAATTTCCAAGTCTACGCATAAAGCTGTAAAGTTGTAAAGCTGAACTTAATATCCAATTTCCAGGTCTAAATTCCCATGAAACACGTTCTGTGTTCCAAAGTACAGTATCAAAGTCATTAAAACCTATTGTCGGATTTTGTAGGAAATTCTCCGCTCAATTAAAACCCGTAGGCTATTTAATTTCCATGGGTCTAATTTCATAATGGATTTTATGTTAATGGATGGAAAATTTACAGCACAAATAAATAACCGAAAACTGTATTTTTTTTTATATATCATAGGAAAAAAACAGTACAATCTAAAATTTGTAGTTCATTAGACATAAAATGAGTGTTTAAGCCCACAAAATTTAACTTTGTCAATTTTAAAAAGCTATATTTCTCTTCACATAAGCTCGCAGCTCGTGTGGAATTTATAAACGCAACGATTGTGGGTTCGATCCCCACTCGGGGGAAATATTGTATTTTAATTACATATATACAACGGCGTGTCTCAACACTAGGTTTTGTCAACCTACCCGGCTTTGGGAGAAAAATTTAAGCAGTTTTTATGTTTTACAGCAAAAATATATGATAAATTATTATTAACCTCAGGCATTTCCTTCTCAGACAGTGGCTTCCATTTTATAGTTTTGTGCACATTCTCAGATATCGTGATCGCTTCATTCCAGGCGAGGTTGCCTTGTACAAGTACCTTAAAAAGTATTTATTACTTTTAAATAATAAATTTATATCGATAAATATTATAAAGTAATATTTATCGATATAAATAGCACCATTTTGCTTATTTATAATAATTAAACATGGATAAATATTTCATTATTTCTTATTTTTTTATAATTTAATCGTTATATTATAACGTTTTTTTATAACGATTAAATAAAGAAATTACTTTTTTACATCTTAGTAAATAGGAATGTTGAGGTCTTAGGGGCGCAGTGGCACAGCGTTCGACTGTAACTGTTACCGTTATGGGTTCGATTTCCACTCGTAGTTTACTAACTATCGTCATTTCTTTATTCTGGTCACAAAACGGAACAAGACGCGGCGCAAAAATGTCCCGAAAATAGAGTGGTGAGTGGAGTGTCTTAAGTCAATGTTCAAAAATGTCTAAACACTATGTTCCCTCTGCTTATACTATTAAACGCGGGATACGGCGTAAAGCTAAAATAAAATTTCACGCTGTATCCCGCACATAGTGGTGAAAATCAACGCCGGGCCTTAGTCTTGGTGCCAGAGAGAAGAAATGAAAATATTAATAAATAAAAATTGTGCCATGACGGCCTCTAAACAAAAAATAATAATTATATATTTTTTTAATTCAAATTGTAATATCTATATATAAAGTAATGCTATTCTTACTTGCAAATACATTTTTTCTAACAACTTGTCAGTGTATTCTTTCAATTCGCAATACGTAATATTTTGTATGATGGCGTATGTGTCTCTCGCAGATATATAGGGCTCCAGAATAACATCCTTCCGGATATCTCTGTAACAAATATTTAATTCAGTAAATAGTTTAAATTGTATTCGCTTGGGTATTTGTTTGGTTTTCTACAAAAAAAGTGGCCAAGTTTGGCTTATAAAACCTGAGAAATTTAAGTTTGCGTCCGTATTGTGTAGTTTATGGATTTTTGGAATCTTGTCACTTCGTGCCAAATTTTACAATTCTAGCTTCTAATTAATGTAATTTCTATTCTACTTTTTTTATTTCTGGGAAAATTTTACACAAAATAGCATAAACTCTCGTATCTTTTGATTGCGTTGACTTGAAGAAAATAAGTCGAGGTGATCTTGACAAAAAATGGTCTTAACAGACAGAAAGACGGACAGATAAAAAAAAATATTTTTATAGAGTTCCGTTTTCTTTTTTATAAGTGTCATATTGTAACAGTATGTACTCGTAAGCAGTCTTGTACGAATTGACGGTGTAGACGACTCTTTGTTCCTTTAATTATAACTAGCTTGCAATTATAATGGAGAGGAAGATAGGACGCGGTCTTGGCTTTTCTTCGGAAGAGCTTCGAGTTATGGCAATACAATGTCGAGTTTCGAGTTATCTAAATAACCTTCTGATGGCAAATATCTTATTAGAGCGATACCTCTTGACGTCATAATATAAAATTCTTAACACTGTTACCTCTTAATCTCTAAAAGATTTTCTGTTATTCACGATCACAACTATAAACGGTTCTAACCACTAGGTGACTAGACACACTACGAGTCAAAGTATTATCTATAAAAAAATATTTTTAAAGGTATATTTTATTATTAATGAATTTTTATAGATTGTTATTTTAGAATTTACGTATTTGCTTTGCTGAGTAATAAAGTGAGTTCAAGATATTCTTGATAATTAAATATGTAACGTAAATAAAACACTAAGGTACGCAACCCAAAATACAAAAGCTATTACACTCAAACATACTTAGCAAGATTCTGCGGGTCGAGGAGGTAGTTGTAGTAGGTGCGCGCGCGATCCTGGCGCACCGCCTCGAAGAGCTGCGGCGTGAGGCGTGATGTGAGGTTCATCTCGCGCGACACCGACTCCACCAGCAGCTGCGGGCACGTGGGTGGGGGATGAGGTTAGGATTGAACCCACTGCCACATGCTAATGTGGGGGCATACAAGGGGTCTGATGGCATAATGATGTGAGGATCGAACCCACTACCATATCGTATAATCGAGACATACGAGGGGATCCGAAGTCGTACCATTTTATTTTAAAATGCTACGACAGTTGAAATAATATACGACAATTAGGGAAAGCTAAATTTTATATTAATACATTTTCAGCATTATGATTACAATAATAATAACGTAATGAGTTTTTTAACCGACTTCTGTGAGAAAAAAAGAAATTCGACTTTTTTTTTTGTTACTCTCTGTTTTTGTCAGAATTTTTATCTGGGTGAACCGATTAACGCCCAATGTTAATAATGTATCTCCTATCTCCAGTTAACGTCAATCTTGTATTGTTCGACATGTCTATCCAATCACTAACCTGCATGCCGTCTTCCATCTCTGTCTATTTCAATCTACGGTTGCAATTTATGGATTAGGATTGATTATTAACATTGGGCGTTAGACGATTCTTTTTTATTTTGGTCCATTTCTAACAATAGAATTTATTAAAAAATGACATAAGTTTTTAATTTGCATTAAGTATGTGCACGAAAAATGGACGAATAACTCAATTCACCCGCCAAACAAATTACGACGTTTTTTTTATCTGAACGGGTACACTTCAAGGGTAGTTTACTGAGAGTTTGGTTAGGTTCTGTTTATTATTTAAACTGG
>JAEBDU010012355.1:0-17555 GCA_016802625.1 Heliconius numata | reverse complement strand
TTCTTGATTGATAGTTGGATATTGCCGTCAAGAGTAGGGCCCCAGAACCTATGACCGTCGCGTTAGTAGTCGCACGCTTGTGTCCCTCCGTCACGACGACGTCAAACTAGTATTACCTACTATATTTATAGACTACAAATATCTTTGCAAAGATATCACAGCAGCTATAGGTGCTGTTGTCTCAATGCCCTCTTATCTGATAATATTATCAGAATATCAACAAATGAATAAGTGCTATATAATTAATAATAAATTATAAAATAGTTTTATATCTTTACGTATTTTTTACATATAGCAATATGTAGAGAAAAATGTAGTGGACCCCAGACATTTTACTAACAAAATATTAAGCATAAATAATGAACAAAAAACCCCTAACACACAGAGATTTTTTCTTATAGGTTAAAGTTCAGGCCTGGCTTGGAAAATATTTCTCGATACTCGTATGCCCACTGTCTCGAATTCAGACGTATCTCATGGGTGACTAGGTTCTCTTTCCCTACTATGCTACTTGCTGGATAAAGCGTGAAGGAAGAAAATAAACACTACCTCAAGTACAATATCGTTACGTCGCCTCGGTCAAACTCATGTTAATGTCTTTATAATATGGTATAAGTATTACACATAATAAATAAAGGGGCACTGAAGGAAGGAAAATCTTTTATCAACACGCTATTAATAAATTATATGAATATTATAGAAGTTATTGGTTTTCATATAATAAATAAACACTACTTTCTTTTTCTTAACGTATTTCCCGTTGTTTTAGTAAAATGCATTCCTTTCGCCCATTTCAGTTAGATATTGTTCAAAAATCTTCAGTAAATGAGTTGCGGAACTCAACGTCGCGCCTTGTCTCGTTAACATGCCGAGGAAATCAAATTAATTCATTGCGTAAGAAGTGGCGGGACTATGACTTTGTAGAGCGAGAAAATTAATATATTAAATATTTCATTTTGTAGAGTAGGAATTGAACCCACAACCTGTCGAAACAGTCGCACGCTTGTGACCCTGCGCCACGACGTCCCTTAAAGAAATTACATAAACAGCAAACATTTGTATGTCTTATCAGTATAAATAAAACATAATAATATAATACTTTAGTATATTATTTTATTGTTCGTACTAAAACGCGATAAGCATGTGTTTTTTATTAGATGTGAAAGTCATTAATTTCAGTTTTTTTTAGTTTCATGCTTTATCCTTCGTAGCATGGTAAGCAGAGAGAACTTAGTGTTAAGATTCTCCGTTAACTGCATACCGACTAAAGTATTGTAGTCGAGTGGTCGAACTCAACGCTGCGTTTTACTTCACGGGGCAGGGAAACGAAAAAACATATTTTGTCTAAATTTATATTGTCTTAGTTTATAATTTCATTTCTTAGGATTACCTAATAATATTAATGCCTGTTGTTTGTTTTTCTGTTTCTGCATATATAAATTAATATTCACTCATTATAAAGCTGAAGAGTTCGTTTGATTGCACGCGCTAATCTAAGGAACTACTGGTTCAAATTGAAAAAATATATATGTTGGATAGTCGAGGAAGGCTTAGGCTATATAACTCCGATCTAAACTACTGTAATTGCGGTCAGAGTTAAGTTCCGCAGGTTAAGCCGCAGGTATAAAAAAAGTTTTCCAATACGACACAAATCCTAATTTTAACGTGACCGGAATCGAATCTGGGACTTCTGCGTTATAGATAGGTAATGTACATCTAACTACATTTACACCTGTAATATATCATCTATCGATAAACAGACGTCTTTATATAAATAGATTAATTTCAAGTGCAATGAACTTATTAGCTTTAGTTGATTACTCTCTTTGGATGGTTTTAATACCGATGGTTTTGATGCCGATAGTCGCAGGTTCAAAAAAATACAGTAAATTATAGTAACCCCACATTCAAAATAGAGGGAGACCTCGGTTGACCTTCGAAAACACAGTATCGAGGATACTGAAGGCCACGTAAAAAGCATGAGGACCCCCCCGAAGGGCATGTATGAAGAGGTTGATGACAGTGGACAAGGCGAAAGAGGTATGTAGAGACTGTAGCGTTTGGTGCTCCGTTCTCTCTGACTACCCCGCTAGAGATAAAGTTGAATACAAAAAGAAAAAAATATATAGGTGTAAGTGTATTTTTAGTCATGTAGTTAACAAATATCAAACATTTAAATATGATGTGTTCAAATATTTACACTCGGGGAAATAAATGATCTTGTAGCTAAAACAATCATTCCTCCAATTCGAAATTGAACCCGCAACCATCGCGTTTGCACTCACACGCTGCGCCACTACGTCGTTATGTCAATTATGTTACGTTATTTATATATTAGTCACTGTTTATCCTTATCTAATACAAGCTTTGCCAGTTTCGGTATCGCGTGTACACAATGCAGTCGTTTGAACAAAATATATGTAGAAATAAATATATTATGTAAATAAAGTGTTTTTTATATGAAAATGATAGTGTTTCATCAATCATCATAGTGGTGTTAGTGACAACGGGCAGTGAGACTGTGATAATGATAGTGGTTCACGTTTGAATCCGCTCAAATGGTCGTAATTAACCTTGGATTGTATGTTTTCTGTTACTTTTTATCTTCTAATGGTTTCGTAAGGCTATTGTTTAGTTTTTTGTTTTCTCAAATTATATGTACATAAATAATTTTTGTATGTAAATGTAAGTCTAAAATACTGTTAAAATTGCGCTTTAAAATCTCCTGTTACGACTTTTTTATGCTTCTGTATTTTACTATCTTTACATTATATCCTGCATTTAGCTGGGTAGGCAGAGGGAACCTAGTTTTAAGATACTCCGTTCTTCGTTTTCGCGCTCAAAATCAAGTCGTTGCATGTTTGCGTCTTAATGGAGTGGACCGCAACCATCGCGTTTACTGTCAGATGCTGTCCTATATATTGAGACACGATATAGATAGAAAGCCTAGGAATAAGTACGTACCACCGTAAAGAAAAATTATAAAAATCAAGCATATAAAGAATATAACTAAATATAATTTATAAAAAACATTGCAACTATTTACTATTTTTTTATGTAAGTTGGATAATTGTTAATTATTATAAATGAAAAACGACTGTTCAAGTCACGTATGAGTTTCAAGTAATTACGTTTTAGAAGTCCACTTCATACATAATGTAGAGGTAATCGTTTTTTTTAGTTTCGCTGTAATCCGCATATAGCGGGGTAGGCAGAGAGAATCTAGTATTCAGACACTCCGTATTCCCCACGCACCGCTTAATTTCGAGACATTTTATGTTGAGTGATGCAACTTAACGCGGCGCTTTATCTAGTTACCAGAGAGAGAAAATGCAAATAAGTCGTACCTCCAGTGGGAATCGAACTCATAACCGTCACGCTTACAGTCAGACGGCGAGCTTCTGCGCCACTAAGGCGACACAATAATAACTTAATAGTCCTTGTTGATAACAATCTTTGAGTAGCTTTAGCGAAGTATTAAAGGGATTTTCTTATCGAGAATTTTTAAAATGTATATAATATATATATAATTAGATATAAGTGAAGAACAACGATCACTATAATTATAAGTGAAAGTAAGTAAAGAGGACATTGCCTGGTTGAATATTAAAGTGCGGCGTTAAGTCACGGGACTCGACGTGATGTCTCAAATTCGGGAGACATTGCGTCGAGGTTTCGGAGAGCGGATAACGCAATATTTTAAACACTTAAGTGGGCAGGAGGAGTCTATCCCAGTATGGAAAGCGTGAAATTGCTTGTACATGATGGATTTGTTTATGAAAACCGTATTTGTATGACCACGATGAACAACATGCGGTGTTAGGTGGCATATATCTACATGAGTGAAAATGGAAAACCAAAATATTTATGTATGTGATAATAGAAAAATATTATCCTGTGAATTCGCCGGAAAGTAGGGAAACGGTAACGGAAGCGTCTTAATGAGAACAAAGTGTCTTAACACTAGGTTCCCTCTGCTTAGTCTGTAATACAGATACAGAGCAAAACTAAAAAAAAAATATTTGAAACAGTCAAAAAATTCCAACCACATGCCATAATATAATCTCTTTAATCTTTTTCCTGTAAAAAACTAATTACAAGATTAGTGCACACTGACAGATAATCGTTTAGATTAATTTAGTAATTAGATTATATATTTGAAGAATGATAAAAATTAACACTTGTATTTATATGTTAGAAGTTTTCAAGAGGTAAAATGGAAAAACAGGTTTTTTCCTTAGTCGCTAACCTAACCTACTCGTACATACATACATGCGAAATATCAACTTTATAAGTTCAGTAGTTCCGTCTGTGCGTTGTCTGTCAGTCACTTAGTGATAGAGTTATATTCGCTCCCTATTTCAGTCAATTCAATATTTTTTTGTACCATTTTTTGTTTATAGACCCATTGAAATAAAATAAACACTAAATGTTAAGAGAAGCTTACCTAAATACAATAGTGAAAACTGCATTTAAATCGGTTAAGCCGTTTCTGAAATTAGCGTGCACAAATGTTCGTCAGTTCATGTACAGACAGCGATCAGTTACAATTTTATTATATGTTATACGTCGATTATACTAATGAAGCTACATAAAAATATCCCCAAGTTGTGACGAAGATTTTCCAATTTTGTGTTCAAAGTGAGTGTGAGTGTTGTGTAAAGTTGCGTGTTTTTCTAAAAACAATGGAAAAACTAGAACAAGAGACGGACGTCATGGTCTCTGCCAAGTACAAGGAGAAGAGTCGAAGGAGGTCCAGTATTTTTTCTCTTCTAAAAAGACAGAAGAAACTGACTAGACAGTATTCTGAACCTTCCCAAATGATCAGCCGAAAGTTTTCAGTGGACTCGGCCATATTGAACCATTTCAATAATAATTCTGATAAAGTCAACGGTGATGATGATGATGTTTTGGATCTGTCGCCGTTTGGAGGTTAGTTTATTTTTGTGGTGCACCACTATCGCTGCGTTAAGTCAGACGCTGTGCATCTTGAAGTCACTTTATAATAACGATCTGTCTCACCGAGGGTCATAGAAAGTGTTGAAGCCTTGTTATCTCTATCACCAAGACACAAGGTTTAACTAATTATTTCTTCAAAACTAATATTTGTATGCGGTTATTTACTCGGAGTTGACCTTATCGCACTTAGCGTATCTACCTTCATTATCATGCGTTATCTTTGATTTGAGAGTATATATTGTTTGGCCAATTGTTGTTCACTTTAATTATATGAACAGGAATCAAAGCAGCTACTTTCATCTTGTTTAGTAGCTTCACGTTGTATCCTGCATATAGCAGGGTATGCAGATAGAACCTAATGGTAATATCCTCTAAGTTATCAAATAAATGAAAATGATTTATTCCCCCGTGTCTTAACCGTTACGTTTACAGTCTGACTCTGTGCCACTGCGCTATCACAAGTCGTTCAGATCTGCCATTTGAATCAATTTAAGCCAAAATTAAAAAAATATAATTAGGCAAGGTTAAGTGTCGCCATTCAACACGCAATGCCTCCAGAATCTGGCTGATATTGGGGAACTGAGTGTCTTAACACCAGGTTCCCAGGTTTCCTCTGCCTAGCCTGCTACGTGCAGGATATAGCGTAAAGCCAAAAAAACACATTCTGACATCAATAAGAACCAGTCTTTACTCATATTAGATTATTAAAGCTCATATGAGTGGTTATCAAAATACAACCAAAAATACCTTCTTCTTGAAGATGAATATTAATATTCTTTACAAAAGTCACAATACAGTACGGTCGACGAGACGTAGTTGAAGTTTTATTTTCTGTACTTTTGGGCATTGTTCATTCGGAAATAAGTAAAATTGAAAAATCTAAAATTAAATCCGCAGGCCTTCAGTACAGCTAACTGCAAGGCGGCCGTAATGTAAATATATAGCCATATAGCTAAAACAAATAGTCTGCTAAATCTCATTCTATCTCATTAATCATTACACAAAATAACGCTATAATCACATATTCCTGCTAAAATCTAGCCACTGCTAACAAAAAGCACGTCCTATAGAACTAGCAGGTGCTGCGTCGGACACGGACAGCGAAGGGTCCAGGCCTGGGATGACGGAGCCCCAGGCCGCCGACGACCCGACCATAAGGAAACAGGACATCCTCGCCAGGATAGAAAGCTCGTATGTGGAGGATCCTGATAGAGAGATTGGAGTGGTAAGTCTAAATTCATTGTTCAAAATTTGAAAATTTAGCAGAGTGACAGAAGACATATAGAACTTTGTTAAATTAAATTGGGGGAAAACATTATAAATATGAATATTTAACAAAGTTACAGCTGGTTTACAGTCGCACGCTTGTGCGGGTTTAAACCAGCCGCATGACTTGATAAATAACTTTTATTTCAAATGATTACATTTTGCACGGTAACTTAATCTAAGTGTAAATGCGGCAGATGGACAGACCTTTACTAGGTGCCTGACCTTCCAACCGGTCATTCTTTACAATTCGTATTGATTGTATAGCATTTTTGCAAGAACTAATGCTACAAAAATGTGGAAAAAAAATGTTTTATTTTGACATTGTGAATGATGGCCAAATGTCCTATGTAGGATTCTTGTTGTTGAGAAATATCTCAATTTTTTTAAAAAAATTGAAGTGTTCACAAAACAAGAAAAGGAAATTTTAATAATTTACGACGAACACTTGGTCAATTACCAAGAGTCGCGTCGAGTCCAATGAAAAATTTCTTTTATAATTCATATATCTTTTTTCTTCAAGGCAGGAGAGTTAGTAGAAGAAGTAGCAGAGGAGAACAAATCGTTGCTATGGTTCCTCCTGAAGCAAGTGAGACCTGGCATGGACCTGTCCAAAGTCGTGTTACCGACCTTCATATTGGAGCCTCGATCCTTTCTGGATAAGTTATCGGATAATTATTACCATGCTGATTTGCTGGCGCAGTAAGTATTTTTAGTGCATATGCCCGCAAACTTAGGTTTGGTATCTTTTTTTCAAGTTGTACGGAACCCTCGGTGGACCAGTCCTACTCTTATTTAACCGGTTTTTTTCGTACATAATATGTTACACTTATATTTTTCTATTCCAGGGCGCAAACAATGGAGGACCCCTATCAAAGGTTTAAAGGGGTTCTAAAGTGGTACCTATCAGGGTTGTATCGTAAACCCAAAGGTTTGAAGAAACCTTACAATCCTGTCCTAGGAGAAACGTTCAGGTGTTGCTGGCGACACAAGAACAATGAAACGTATACGTATTATATTGCTGAACAAGTAAGTTCTATTCTTCTGTTTTGCGCTTTATCCAGCATATAAAGTACTGACTACGAGTCGTGGACGCCCTGAAGTTTTGTAAGTGGTGGAGCTTAAAGTAGCGGTTTGTTTTGCCAGAAACGACGACGTTTTTTATGCTATTGTTAGAAATCGAAAGCAGTTAACGTTTTTAAAATAAACACTATAAAAACACATATAGTCTATATGTTTCTAACGTATTCGAAAAGAAATTCAACGTTATTATAATAAGTGATATGTATCACACAATAACAATACAACACATGAGCTTCCTACCGATAGGGGCCGTTGCCTACAAGCAACAGTCCGCGTTTGACCCAATTCCACTGCTTTTATAGTTTTTTTTACCTAAATTTACCCACTTTTACACGAGTACACTATATAGTTTTTGTTTTTTCAATTTGCAGGTATCCCATCACCCTCCAGTCTCTGCTTTCTATATATCTAATAGGCAAGAGGGATTCGTTATAGAAGGCAGTTTACTAGCCCGCTCTAAGTTTTATGGTAATTATCTTAAAAAAATCTTAAATTATTATTATTATTATATATATATATATATCAAATTATATATATATATATATATATATATATATATATATATATCAAATGCGAAAAATATTTTTTTTTTTTCGCATTTGACTATGACATTGATAGTTGACATTTGACGTAACCATATGTGGTTATATACAATTGTAATACACTTGCCTTTTTTTTTCTATGTTCTTTTTTGTTTCAAAGGTAATTCCACTTCGGCCATTTTAGAAGGATGCGCTCGGATTCACCTACTTAATTGGGGAGAGACCTATTTAACCACTGCGCCATATGCGCATTGCAAGGGCATTGTTATAGGGACACTTAGTATGGAACTAGGTGGAAAGGTAAGGGAGATTTTTTTGGAGTTATAGCCTTAGTTACCCCTTTGTTAGGAGTTGGAACTTGGGAACCTAGCGCTAAGACACTCTATTCTATATGTAATATAAATAATTCATCATCAATAATTTTGTTAAATTTTGCTATATACATATTTTACAAGTTTTGTGGTGTTTTTTGTGTTTATAATTTTAATAATTTAATGATAATATTGTGGTATAAGTAGTATTTTTTTGGTTTATGCGGTTTATATATTTTTCAGTTATCTGTCACCGTGTCTGAAGTTATATATTTATTATTATAGTAGTATCTAGTAGAAGTAGTTCTATAATCGACGTCAGAAGTAGGTTCAGAGGTTTGTCAGTGCACATATCACCTCCGTGGCGATATAGGAGATGCAAATATATAGAAGATGACTATAAATTCCGATATTCTTTTCTACAGTCTAGTAGTATCAAGTAGTATTGTCTCAAGTCGTCGTGGGTATATATTCTTGTCAATAGTATCGTATGTATGTAGTAGTATAATCGTCGACGTCAGAAGCAAGTTCGATATTCGACAGATGAACACATCGCCTCCGTGGCGCAATTGGCTAGCGCGTTCGGCTGTTAACCGAAAGGTTGGTGGTTCGAGCCCACCCGGGGGCGAATTTTTTTATTTTTTTTATAGTTAAAGATATATACAGAATTGGGCATTATAGCCTTTTTTGGAGAATTTGAACATTTGTCGGTCTGTTTAAGATTTTTTTGTTAAGTTTGCATGTTATCTGTAAATATTCTATTAACGTATATTCTTATCTCTTTTGCCACGCCATTATTTGTCTTTACTACTACTTGCTTTCATTATTTTATGGTGGAAATTATAAAAAAACAGGTTACTTCTAAAATTATAAAAAAAAATGTCTGAAACTGATTCTAATTCTGGTCAGTAATTATTTTTATCAAACAGATAGTCAATGGGGAAAGATTTTCGAAAGGGTGAAATAAAATAGAGGTTGAAAATTTGTACGGATGATGAATCCTTGGAGTTACAAATGGGAAACTTTTTTTGGCCTAACGATTACAAATTTGTGAATACGATTGTAGAATTTCATTGTAATTGTAGAATTTCTACCCGTAACAGGGAGAAATATGGATTGGAAGTTTGTAAAAATGTCCGTCATCCTTGCAGTTATAAATATGAGACTTTGTTGAACCCACAACCTGTTGCTTTTACAGCACGCACGCTTGTGCCCCTGCGCCATATCTCGCACGAGAATCAATTGACGATCCAAAGCAAAAATTTAGTATATTTTTTGTTATTTCAGGTACATGTGATATGTCAAGAGACTGGTTATCAAGCGGACGTAGAGTTTAAATTGAGGGTAAGTTATTTTTTTTTAAATTATATCTTATTCATTTTAATATTTCAATATTTTTTTAATTGTGATTTTTATTTTTGTAGCAGTTAATGACATTCAATAGTCACAAGTTCAATTCCAATTACTATTATTATTTATGTATTTATATTAAAATAGTTGTTTTTTTCAGTCATTCTTAGGTGGTGCTGATCAAACGAATGCCATCTCCGGTAGGATAAAGCGTGGCAAGGACACCATCGCCTCGATTGAAGGTTACTGGGACGGGAAGATAGATATTAAGGATAAGAAAAATGGGGTATGTGTCATACTTTTAAAATATTTTTTGCAACTAGAGGCACAAGCGTGCGACTGTAAACGCGACAGGTTTTGGGTTCGATTCTTACACGAGGAAATGAAATATTTCATCCGTTTCCTCGCTCTGGTAATGAGGCAAAGCGCAGCGTCAAGCTCCTAATGTCTAATGTCTCAGAATTTGGCGGAATGTGAGAACCAAAAGTGTCTTAAAAATAATTACAAAATAATTTTATAATACCATACAATATATACACAAAAAAAATATATATTGGTGCAATTATAAATAGTATATAAACTTTCAGCTACGCTGAAGAACAAGTGGCTTATTAAAATAATAAAATAAAATAGCTACAACTGTCACATACAATCATCTAACACATACTTCTATAATACAATTTTACTCCAGCAAAAGTAGAAAATCTTTTATTTTTAGCTTCGCGCTGTGTCCTGCATATACCAGGTTAGGAAACTGAAACCTGGGAACCATAACAATATTCTGTCATAAAATTTAATTGATATGCCTATTTTAACCCTTTTTCAGGACGAAACGAATCTTCTAGACGTTTCCATACTAAAGGAGCAACGTTTACCCAGATATCTGATGAAGCTGGACAAACAGCAGGAGTGGGAGTCCCAACGGCTTTGGATTAGAGTGTCTGAAGCGATATATAATGAGGATCAGGTTTGTATAGTACTATCGACAAGTCATGGCCTCCTGAAGTTAGGCTTTCTGAACTTTTGGGTATTGTTCGTCTGCGCTCGGGAAGAAAGTAATTAAAACTAAAAAGATATACTATAATTACATTTGCGCAGCTACAGTTTATCTATCGTTGTATTTCTAACGCCGTACGCGTTAAGTTGCGCCACTATATTCATAATATCACAAATTCGGGCGGACAGTGTAATGGTTTCTATATGTATCTTTATAGCAGAGTATTAAATTTTTTTGCTATTTTTTTATTAATGAATATATTTTCATTGCTTCTTTTGAACTTAAATATGTTTCCCCCACAGATAGTAGCCACAGAACAAAAAACAATAATAGAGGAGGCTCAGAGAGCTCGCGCCCGTGGCCTCGTAGCGCCCTGGATGCCGCGCCTTTTCCACAAGGACACTAGGTCTCCGCCCCCTGAAGGTACACCTCTCACTTCACGTCCTACGTAGAGACGGACAGACTGTCTGTCCGTACACACAAATATACAAACACTATTTACTACTTACTCAGTACTGAAGAGGCCGTTAACGCATTAAATAAGTATTGTTATAGCAACGTGTACATCACTTTATATAAAAATGGATATTGTCGAACATATGGTAGTTTGTGTGTTACATTTATTTTATTAATTTAATGTATTTCTAATTAGTGTTTCGAGGCCAGTCTTGGTACAGGGGCACAGACGTGTGACAGTAAACGCGACAGGTTGTGGGTTCGATTCCCACTCGGTGAAATGATATATTTAATATTTTCATTTCTTCGCTCTAGCGAAGCGCGGCGTTGGCCGCCACTTAACACGCAATGCCTCCAGAATTCGACGGAAAGTGGAGAGTGGAGTGTCGACGTCACGTTTGACCTCTTAAATTTCCAAATGATCTAGGATACAAATTCAACTTATACCCACAAAATTTCATTAAAATAGATTCAGTTGTTTAGGAGTATTGGGGTGACAAATATACTTTATATATAATTATGTATAAAATCGAAGTGTTTTTACATTAGATTCCCTCTTTACCCGGGATTGTGGGATACAGCATGAAGTTGAAAAAAAATTATAATATATCTCCATATTGATTCATAATAAACCAATGTGATCTTATGTTCTTAACATAACTAATATTGATACTTGTTTTATGTTTGATGTTTTTTTCAGGTATAACAGATCAAGCATGGAAATATAATCACACAAACACTAGGTAAGATCATATTTTGTTTTTGAAAAAAAAATAATTTGAAAATATACAATAATTTTTAAAATTAATATATATATTTTTCTATTTAAAATAATCTAAAAACTTTTGATTGTTGTTGATTGTGATAAAAATGTAATCTTTAGTCACTTTAGTCCAAGAAGAAAAATATTAAAAATATAAATATAAGTAACAACAACACACAATACTATATAATAAGTGCAATGTATATTGTTAGCGCACTTGTGTAAAAGTCTCTAGTTGAAAAAGACAATAAAAGGAGTATAGTAAGACAATAGAAGGACAATTGTGTCAAACGCGGGTAGTTGCTTGTAGGCAACGGCCCCTATCGGAAGGAAGCTCGTGTGTAGTATTGTTATTGGGTGATACATATCATTTATTACAAGAGATTTCACTCTTTCCGAATACGTTATAAACATAGACGATATGTCTTTCTATCGTGTTTTTTTAAAAAAGCTAAAAAAGCTAAAATACACACTCTGCTATAAGCATATAGCAGAGTAGGCAGGGGGAGCCTAATGTTAAGATACTCTGCTTCGCCTGAGTGTCGTGGCATTGCGTGTTGAATGGCGACACTTGACGCCACGATTTGTGTTGCCACCAGAGCGAGAAGAAGAAAATATTATAAATAATTCATTTCCTCGAGTGAGAATCAAACCCACAACCGCCGCACTTTACTGTCAGTATAAGTAATACAATGCTTATTAAATTATTGTCTCTGTCTTCCTCCAGTCCGTGGCAACCGGAAGAGTTGATAGAGTATGAAGAGGATTTTATAATTACATCAGTAAAGAATCTACCGACGCGGACCTCCGGAGAGGCCAGGATAAGGGAGCTGGCTCCGAGGTCCGATTCTGACAGCCAGGACGACTTGGCGCGACGGTCTAAGACTACCACGTGAGTACAAGAAATAAAAAAATAGTTTCACGCTGCATCCCGCTACTTAGTTATGTATCAGTTGGATAATCGCCTCAAATGAAAAATCGCAATTGTATGTCTTTTTATTATGCCGAAATTCAATCAAAAACCGTGATGCTCGAATTCCAATTTATTTTAAAATATAACAAGCTTAATTTATTCAATGTTAAATAAATAACGATCAGTTCGATAAAGTTATCACATATTTTTCTTTTGCGGGGGAAAAATTATACGGATCTAAAAAATATTTGGTCAATGATAATTTTTTATGAAATATTTTTTTAAATGTAATCTGAAACTTAAAAAAAATAATATTTTGTTCAAATAATTTATGTAAAAAAAATCTTTAGCCACAGACCATTGTTGTAATTAAATATTTCAACTATTATTTTTTATCGTTGATTTATTTTAAATATTTAATATTAAAAGCGAGTTGGCGCAAAGGTCCGATACAAACAGCCAAGAAGAATTGGCTCAACCTTCGACGACTACTACGTGAGTTTAAAAAAAATAAAGATTTTTTTGTAAATTTAGTTCATCATAATAATAGTAATCAAAAAAGTATTCATTGTATTTTTTGTAAATGTATAATAATTTGAATAGTATAGTTTTAAGAAAAAAATGGCAAAATAAAAAAAAATATATAAATGTTTTGATAAATTAAGAAACTATTTTCTTAATTAGATAAATATATGTATATATTATAGATATTTTGTAAATATTTTTTGTAAATGTATTAATGTTTTATATAGTATAGTTTTGGGTAAGATTTTTTTCAAAATAATAAATGTTTTTCTCCTGGTTTAATGGAGGAAGAATTTGTAAGAAACATTTTTAGTAAATATATGAAATTTAAAAAATAGTTTTGACTATAGTAATAAAATAAAAAATATTCTTTAAATTTTTGAAATAGATACATCACGTAAACGGAGGGAACCTACACTCCATTCTCCACTCACTGCCCCTTGCCATTTTTCAAGACATTGCGTGTTGAGTGGCAGAATTTAATATTTAACACAGTTTATCTTGTTACTGAAGCAATGAAAATAACATATTCTCCCAAATGGAATCCACAGCCATTGCTATTACAGCCACACGCTGTGCCTTTGCGCCACGACGGCATCGATTTTTTTAAAATAGTTATTAATGCTCTAAATTAATATTGTTTTTTTTTTCAGACGAACAATAAAACAAACCCTCTACTCAATAGATTCAACACTACGCGATCAATCGCAAGCCATAGAAAGGCTATCCCGAACAGTAGAGACCCTAAACGAAATTCGAAGAAGTGACCACCGTCCACAAAACGTGGGCAGAGTGCCTGCTTCCCACTCGTGGGACTTATTCGGGGGTTTCGTCCTAGCCATGGTGTTGCAAGCTCTTTTGAACTGGGTTTTTCATAAAGACTGAGTGTTGCCATTGTAAAAGACCAAATTTTGTTTTGGAAAAAAAAAAAATTCTTATATCTGGATTTTTTTCATTGTAAAAAATTCATCCATCCATTTATTTCTGGATATTTCTTTTTCTTTTTTGTGATTTATAGAAAGGCGATTTCGTAATGTAGAAACCCTATTGTAAGAGAATTCAATGATTACTCCTTATCTTCAATTATTACTAATTGAAGATTTTGTCCCAGCCATGGTCTTTGGAAATAGGATTTCTGTAAAAATTGAGAGCTGCCACTATAAAAAAAACAATTTTTTTTTTTTAAGAATTCAAGGGCAGTAACCAAAGGTTGTATCCTAGCCATGGCATACTCTGGGTTTTCTATAAAGACTGAGTGTTGCCATTGTTATAACCAAATTTCGTGTTTAAAAAAATATTTTTTATTCGTTTAATTTTTATGAGTTATCGAAATGCAATCTCGTTATGTAGATACCCTATTCTAAAAGAGTTTCGTCCTAGCCATGGTGTTGCAAGGTCTTCAGAACCGGGTTTTCTATAAAGACTGAGAGTTGCCATTGTAAAGACCAAATTCTTTGTTTAAAAAAAGAAACGTTTATTGGATAAGTGGTTTTTTGTCTGTTTGTGTGTTTTTGGGTTGGTGAATTTTTTATACGTAATAGATATTTTTTGCATTTGGATAATAAATTAAAATTTTTAATTTTAGTTGTGTGAAAAGGTACTAAAATAATCAAGCAGCTTTGTAATTTTTTTATCGCTAAAAATATTTAGTTTTTTGTCTATACGAAACACACGGACAGACAAAATGGCTGCCAACTTGCCTATGACTTTTAAGACGTATATTTTATTTAGTCTTTAGCTTTTTTGTGTTAATTATAAAATAAAATATTATAAAAGCTCGAATTATAATCTGTCAGTTTTTTTTTGGAAAATATTTCTACCTGAATCGCAGTCCACTTTGCAGATTATTAAAAAAAAAACATGTGAATTTATATATTTTTCAAAACTTAATAAGCTACAATAGTTCATTTAAATATAAACTTAAGATATTATTTTTTACATTGCTGAACTAATTTTGATATATTTTTTACTCTTGTATTTAAAAAGTGGACTGTGATTCCATTCCATTTTCCAGTCCATTTTGACATTTCATATATGTATATGGTCCAATTTGATTTTGGCATTTTTTTGTATTATAAAATGATTGTTAAAGTAAATTTCACGTGTAAAAATATATAATGTGATTTTATAAATTATGGCAACTCTAAGGCAATAATGATTATGAATGGTTTTTTTTATATATTCTTAAAGTTTTAATTGGTAAAATAAATTTTGTTGAAGAATTCGTTTATTGTTTGACATTAAACATGTTTCAAACTATGTTGCCATATTTAGTTTATTTGTACAGACTATATATCTTATGTAAATGATTAAATTTAAATATTCATGTGAAATTTTCTTAATAATTAATTATATATCTATAATGATTCAAATTGTATTTTCTATTATATTAAAAGGTTTTAAGCGACAATTCTAATGTGAATTAGAAGGAGAGTGTTGCCATTTTCCGTATATTGCAGACGTTTTTGACTTACACCTTTTAAAATTCTTGCATCCTCACGTATTATATATATTGATGTTGACTTAATTATCTATTATATATCTAAAAGATAAATAATATTATATGTAAAGTTTGTATAGCTTAGGCTTCCGTTTAAAATACTAAATATTCTCATTTTAAAATAATTTTGTAAAGGATCTTGAGTTACTATTTTTAATAATTGGTATTTTACTGTTTTAATAATTGGTATTATACTGTATTATGGCAAAAGGTTCAATTCAATATGGTATTTTTAAAGTATTTTACACTAAAACTAAAGTGTAAATAAAAATTTAAATAAAATTATTTCTTTAAATAAATATATTCATTATTTTCATTCATTAGTGAAAAAAAAATATTTTTATTTAAATAACTATCAAACACAGATAATTAAATCAATACTCTGTATATAATAAAAATAAATTAAGACACACTTCTTTTATCTTTCCTAGTTATTAATTAGATTCTTTATTTTAATCTGCAATATGTTATTTTATTTATTTCGATGGGAACTCTGAAGTATTATCATCGACACTTTTGACAGTATCCCGTCGGTGTTGCCATTACACAAGTATTAATTTCTACTAATTCCTACTAAATATTACTAATTCCTACCACATTGTAGATTTTTTTGGCTATTTCATTCGAAATATCTATTTATTTATACGCGTTTAGATAAGATCCTTAGATTGTTGATATTTTTGTTGTTATATCCAGTGAATATATATTTTTTTCCAATTTACGTGCTGTTTTAATTTGCAATTCACGTTTATTGTTTTTCAACTTCACGCTGAGCAGGAGCATACAACAGGGTAGACAGAGGAAACCTGGGAACCTACAAGCGTACGAATGTAAACGCGGAGGTTGTAGATTCGATTCCCATGAGGGAGATGAAATATTTAATATTTTTATATCTTCGCTCTGGCAAAGTGCGGCGTTGAGGTCCGCTACTCAATGGACAATGCCTCTAGAATCAACAGAAAGGGGAAAACGAAAGTATCCTTACGGTGAACGGGGTTTGTGAACGGGGGTGAACTGCTACGTGTGGGATACAGCATGAAACTTAAAAAATGGTTTTAGTTTACATACTAAGTATTGATTTATTTATTTTATAAATTTAAAGGTTTAGTTAGTGGTCGGTAACAAAGTAGTCTAAGTCATGTCTTAGAATAATTTAAAAAAAACTATATTATAAGTTGAATATTATGAAATCACAAATACATATTTTAAATTTTATTATAAATTAAAATTTTAGTTACTGAAAAGTCGATTCTCCATTCTAATAAAATATAAAATTTGAAAAAAAAAATTATCTTATCAATTTTTTTTTAAAATTAAAAAGGGACTAACGCATTGCTGTTTTTAGACTGCAAATACATGAAAATTACAATACTTTACAATGGAGTAGAATACAGGTAGTATTTTGCATAGTATTTTCAGTTTTCAATAAGGTGTTTTATGTAACCCCCAGTATCGGCCCTGCGGTCCGCTGAACCAATAATTCCTTAAATTTCTCATTTCGTTTTCATTCCAATGATATCTTTTTGGAAAAAAATGTGGAAGACGTCGTCTGGCTTCATATATACGTGACGGAGATTGCATATACATTACAGAATTAGCCTTAATTTTCGCTATATCAGGACTTTTTACTTTCTTTCTTTCCTGAATTTTTTCTTCGGAAGAGCTGCCAGAAGAATAGTGAATCCGTGTTTTAGAGTAATCGGAGTATTCCGAGTCACTAGAGTCACTACGCGAGTCACTGACTGTACGCAGGATTTTTTTATTGACAAATTTGTTGAAACGTCTCAAATCGTTTCTATTGCTTGATTTGACTTGGTGTTCAGGATTGACAATTTTAAATATAATTTTTCGTTTCCTTTCAGAATCTTTATTGGATCTTAATAAATCTTT
>JAEBDU010012351.1:0-29767 GCA_016802625.1 Heliconius numata | reverse complement strand
CACACACACACACACACACACACACACACACACACACACACACACACTCACACACACACTCACACACACACACACACACACGAGGGACGAAAAATGAGTTTCGTTTCACTTTTATTAACAGATATTTTACAATGTGACAAATGCAGATACGCTTTTTGATTTTAGCTTTTGCTGGCTTTTTTTTTCTGTATATTTTAAATACGAATTTGTCTTTTTGTGGTGTGGTTGGGAGGTGTCTGATCGAATCCAGTGTATATAAGTACAAAAAGCAAAAAATATGCTGAGTGGCAGAACTCAACGCTTTTATCAACAAAGCAAGAGAATGAACACTATGCAAATATTTGGTATAAGTATTTTATTATATTTAACTAAGTAATTGCATTATTTGATTCGAAATAACAAAAATTATCCATTTATAACAAAGTTTTAAAAGAAATGTATGGCTTTCCAAACATAAATCCTTAGAAAGCGAACTTCAGTAAGTAATATCGCTTCATCAGTCTGTGTAATGTTAGGAATTTCTTCTTAGACCAGTTAATTTATGACCCTGAATTAACTTGAACTTAAGATAACGTACTACTAGCTTAAACTTGAATTTACGATCTAGTAGTTTCTAATAATGTATTATATTATATGTCGGGCCAGTCGAGACGTAGGGATAAAAATGTTGACTGTAATCACCATAGTTGTGGGTTCGATTCCAATAGAGTCAATGAAATTTTTAGTAATTTCCTTTTTTTTTGCTCTGGTATTGACGCAAAGCGCGGCTTTGAGTTCTGCCATTCAACACCCACGCAATATCTCCAGAATCCAGCGGAAAGTTAGGAATTGGGTGTCTTAATACCAGGTTCTCATTGCCTAGCCCGCCGTATGCGGGATAGTTAATATTTCAATCTCATGATCAATTTAGGCTTCCAAGCTCATATCTCTTATGTTAGTCCATAAATTTCCCCGAAACTTATAGTAACATAGAAAACAGTCAGTTTCATCAAATTTGATTCCCAAATTTATTATTTATTCATTATTTTTTACAACATTTGTACCGTATAGAGACTTATTACTTTAAATTACAAATATTACAAGATGTACGCAAATCCACATAAAATGAACAATATGAAAGGGCTCACGAGGGTAGAACTAATTTGTTTACAACAGAACTTGGGTATAAGAGGTATTACTAGCTAGCATTAGGCTTAGTATAGTTGAGTCCGTTATAGAATCATTCAGTTATATTGGATTTTAAATTAAATTTATTTAATATAAAGCAGAGCTATATAAAGCAAAGTAGGCAGAGGGTACATAGTGTTAAGACACTTCGTTCCCCACTTTCCGCTGAATTCTGGAGCCATTGCATATTGAGTAGCGGAACTTAACCCCGAGCTTTTCCCTCGATACCAGAGCGAAGAAATGGAAATATAAATTTAAGTAAATAAAAGTATTTCGTATTTTCGAGTGGGGATCGAACCCACAACCGGTCGCGTTTATAGTCACACTTTGTACCCCTGGGCCACGACTGGCCTAGATCTACATGGAAACCTATATATGTATAATATATAAGCATATTGAAATATGAATATTTCACCTGAAATCCTTGTAATTTCATTTACGCCACAAAATAAACCGCAAATTCATTCGCCGATAAATTAATACGCGGCTGTAAATATGCATATATTTTAATACAACCTCTCTTTTTATATACAGCATCGATTTACTGGTAAAATATATTAAAATTCTTATGGACGTTTTATAAAAAATACATTTAGAATTGGAACGTTGGAATGGAAACGGAAGTTGGTTTCATCAAGATCGGTTCATTAAAAAAAAAGTTATCGGCATTTGAATGAACTCAAGGCATGAGTTTGCCTGCAAATATAAAAATAATGATGTAGTTCATTCAGGCGAAGCCGCGGGCGGTCCGCTAGCATATAATAATAATTATTAACATATATTATTAGTATCAATGCCTAATACTTGATGAAAAGAGAAAAAAACAGTTATGATATTGTAGCAATACTTAAACAATAATAAATACAATAGGCTATTGTGAATCAAATCATAATGTTATAGTTATAGATAAGTAAAAAAAAAACAGCTACACGCTGTATCCCGCACATATTATAGTATACTTAGTAGTATACTTTTCAGACAGAGTCGATGTTTTTCTTCAATAAAAAACTGTTTAATTTAACAATTAAATAAGAGCAAGCTTTTTTACAAACAGCTTATCTTTTTTTTAACTTGGCTCTCTCTGTATTCCGCACATATCCCGGTAGATAGAAGGAACCCGGTAATTCAATTATAACACATTCCGTTACACTAAAGAGTGGTTCTGGTACGGAACTGGTATTTCTTACACATATTCTTTCGTTCATTTCACAATCAAACCCAGATCCCTTTCATCCGCGCAGGCACCTCCCGTATATTTTATGAGCCGCATGGATTTTTCTAAAAAAAAAACTATAAGAAAACAATACAAATGTCAGTCTTACTTTCAAGTCAAAACTCTTCCATTACTTCAAAAACTAATACTATTCTAAGAGGAACTGTTGGAATAAATATATTCAGTAAGTTTCTAGCTTTTCATCTACGAGTGAATATAATACAAATGTTTCTGCTTGAAATAGCTTCAAGGCAATCACATTAAGATATCCACTTATGTTATAGCAGCTTGTTATAGCAGTGCTTATCGTTTAAAAACTTTTTTTAAATAAGGAAACTGAAAAAAATAATGAAAATAAGTCAATGCCATTGTCTAACTGTGAATAAGATGGTTGTGGGTTTGATTCAGGCTAGAGACAATGAATTATTTTTATTTTCTCGCGTTGGTGACAAGACATCGCGCGGCGTTCAAGACTTCCGCCGCTCTACATGCAATATTTCAATGATAGGGGCAGTGCATAGAAAATTTTGAGTGTGAAATGTTAAATGTCTTATCAATAAGTTCTCTCGGTCTATTTTGCCATATAGACAGAAGAAGACAGAAAGACGAGACCGTATAATCAAAAATATATGGGAAAAAAAATTGTGATATAAATTTGATGATTGATATAAATTGTGATATATTTTGAAATGTCAGAGACGGTGTTTGTTGGTTCGATTCCTACTTGATGGGATGTTTATATAAAAACGTTTTAGCTTTTCTAATAAAATAAGAGAAACAATGTATAGATATTCATAGTCGATTAGTTCAAAAAGACTAAAGTGTCTCAACACTTTTTACCTACTTTGACCAATGTTTAGTAAAGTGCTAAAGCAAAAGAAAACGTAACTTGGTCAGATAATAAAACAATTTTTCTAAATTTGAACCTGCTATAGCCATCTATTTAAGAAAAGCTCTGTTACTAATCCACTCTACGGAAAACACCTTGAAACATGTGAAAACCTAAACTAGACGGCAATAAGACTTAAAAAAGAGCTCGTCAGAAATTTGCAGCTACTTTGACCGTGACCTGGTTTGTCTCTGTGCTGGTGCAGAGAGAATGCACCGCAACGTAAATATCTCAGGTAACAATGGGTAACTATGAACGTACAAGCTACAAGTGTATTATGTAAAAGTGTTTGTGTTTTTTTGTTTATAAGAGATTTACGCTGTACATTGCCTGTTGAGTCGCGGACTCAACAATTGAAACTTGAAGTCGATAGTTATATGACTATCACTTCAAGTTTTAATTTGCTTAGAAGAATAAGCAGATTAAAACTTGAAGTGATAGTGGAAGTCTGGTAACAAGACTCTGTTCACTATTTAGCTCATTTATGCGGAACTTAACACCGCGTTCGATTTTATGAACGAACCCATAATTATCGCACTTACGTTCTTCAGCTTCGTCATATATAAATAACCAACATACATTTCCTAGCATAAAAAGTGTACATAGAGTGTCTATTGAAATTAAATCGCTCATGAACGAACATTTCACATCGACCATTTATATATACGAGGGCACTATCGAAGACGCGAGGACCCTTTACTTGTGAATGATAAAAAATGAAAGGTTTTTTTCCCTCCCCTTTGAAAACTATTCAGTAGAAATAATTTTTCTACCCTTCGCTTACTTTACTAAGTACGATATCATCTAGTGCTTGAGACCATTTAGTGTGTAACGAGGTGGTTAGAGTTCCCTAGTTTTTTCGTAACAAACTTTTTTGTCTGTGTAACTTTTAGCTAATCTAAGTTCTTGTTTTTTTTGGCGTAGTCTGTGGGGTTCGTAATAATTAATTTTCTTTAAACCAATTATTTTCTCCATTTACTAAATAGTAAGTACATAATGCAATTATTTTATTATTTTTAATATTTTTAGGCAACATATTGTTATTAAACTAGGGGACTACGCTTCGCCTCGCTGGCTGTAAGGATACTTCCATTTTCCACTTTCCGCTAAATTACCGAGGCATTTCCCCCAAATGGAAATCGAACTCAAAACCGTGGCATTTACAGTCTCGCGCTGGTGCATCTGCGCAATGACGGTCTCATAATATAATAATCAATTATCAATCAACTCGTATAATCAATCATTAAAATAGCTTAATTGGTGCTTATGCTGTATTATTTAGTTCCTACATTATGAGCGTATCAAGGGGTTATATTTGTTATATTTATCTATAGATGCTTATAATTGAATTAAGACAATGGTTCTCTTTGTATAATAATACAATATATATCAATAGATGAATAAAAACAAAATGTTTTTGTTATATAGAAAAGATTTCTAATTGTGTAACAACTGCATTGCATTATTTTTAGGGTTCCCTACACAAAGGAGAAAACGGCGTCTTTATAATAACTTCGCTGAGACTTCGCTTTCCGTCCATCCGTCTATTTGTCCGTCTGTAACCAGGCTGTATCTCATGAACGGTGGTTAGATAAACATTGAAATTTTTCACAGATGATCGACTTTTGTTAAATGGAAATATAAACATAAATAAATATTTCACTTCCTCGAGTGGGGATCGAATCGACAACCGTTGCGTTACAATAGAACTATGACAACAGAAATTTCTCCACTTTCAGCTCAATTTTCAAAACGAATAAGTGGTGAAAATCATCTTTGTCTTTCGTTGTATTATCAATGTCATACACGAACAGATTTCCTCAATGTAGACGAATGACGTATTGTGTGGTATTTTATTAAGAATTGTATGAAAATTCGTCATTTCGCTCGTTATGGGACGCTACGAAAATAACCTCTTTAGGATTTATATGAAAAGATCCCGGAGCGAGAGGAAATTAAAGGAAAAACAAACATTACGAAGTTAAAAAATGTGTCTCAAAATACCTTTGGATATCTTTTTATGGATTCAACTTAAAAAGTTGTTTTACCAAAATTACCCTGGGCATAATGAGGTATTGTCATTTGAAGGTAGCTTTATTATAACAATGAACGGAATATGTAACGTTTTTTCATATTTTTCTAAGTAAATATACATATATATTTATGTAGTTGCTAGTATAAACATTTGGAATTAAAATAACTATTAAAATTAAAAATTATATTAACCTTTATAATATCTACCTTTTACTAGATTTTGCTTGTCTACCCGCAATGTTCGCAAAAAACGTACCCACATGGAATAGATAAAAAAATAGTATTTTCTATAAAAACAATATTAACAAGAAAAATATGAGAAGAACATGCTATATTCAAAAATGTATTTTGATTCATGTAATATTTGAAAGAACACCAAAATGTTCTTGTTCACTTTTGGTAACGTAAACTTTGTTATATTCTTCCTACGGGCACTAACAATGAAAGTTATAATAACAGTATAAAATATCCATTGGAGGCTCGAACATATATATGTACGAAGCTTAGGTAGAATAAATATTTAAGGAAGCTCCTAATAATACAAGCTTTTTTGACGTTTTTATAAATAATGGTACGGAACCTTTTTTCTTTTTAGCCTTTTTTATTCGTGGAAAGGTTAATCTTTTTTGTTCAATTAAGGAAAACATAGTTTCATGCATTTTTTAAATGATTTGTAATTATCTTTTTAATTTTGATTGCCTTTTATAGTATTCTTTACTTAGATTTGTCATTATATAAGTAAGGCCGCGGGTAGTTATGCTGTCGTGGTGCAGGACTACAAACTGGTTAACGCGGTGGTTGTAGGTTTGATTTCTACTCGAGGAACTGAAATATTTATGATACTCAACACGAAATACATCCAGAAGAAAGTGGAAAGTCTCAAAGGGACGCAGTGTCTTAACACTAGGTTCCCAGATTCTGCCTACTTTGCTATGTGCCTGATACATTGTAAAACTAAAAAAAATTATAAGTAAATACTTATTTTTTCTTATCTATCTATAGGTATATGTACCACATGCTTTGCATGCACTTGAACAGTTTCTAAGAGAAGCAATTTCAAATCCCGTTACATTAAAATTTTATTTACATTAAAAAAATATTTTAATATTAAGTAACACTTTAAAAATTATTAAAATAAAGAAATATAAACTATCATTTGAACAAAATATTCCATTTCACTTATTTCTATTTCATTTGATTTCATTTTATAACTGAGAGCCTGTATCACCACATCATTCATTCCACAATTCCTAGTCCGCCGTCAATGAAACGTTAAGTCGGATTAGATAAGACGCCTAAGCCGGGTTGATCTCGATATAGGATCTCGGCATGATTTTACAGAATACGAACATAATATTTGTTATTATTTCTATCATTGTTTAATTTTTTTAATTTTTATTGTAATTTTTTTATGACAACTTAAATTTCTTATTTATATTGTTTTTATCATGTTTCGTTAATTTTTTTTCGGCATTCAGGAGGCATTGCGTGTTGAGTGGCGGAATTCAACGCTATTAGTAGCTTTTTGTTCATATGTTCATTCGACGATTCAAAAGAGCTTATGATAAGTTTATTTGAATAAAGAATATTTTGAATTTGAATTTATTCTTTGCCTCGATATCAGAGCGAAGAAATGAAAACATAAAATATTTAATTTCCTCGAGTGGGGATCGAACCCACAACCAGTCGTGTTTACACACGGTTACACACACACACTTGTGAAAAATAATGGCAAAAGTAACGAGGCAAAGCAAGCAGCACCTCCACTCAACACGCAGCACCTTCAGATTTCTTCGGCAATTGAGGAACGGAAATGTCTAATCACAAGGTTCCCCTACCCTACCCTGCTATATGCGGGATACATCGCGAGACTACAAAAATATATAAAGTGAAAGCGATAAAACCAGCGCCAGTTAAGTGTTCACAAGGTTTATGTGACATCTAATGGGTGGAAAGATTGATATTACGGACCAGATTAAAACAGCCACAGGTACTCGAGAACATACATGATATATAATATATAGATATATGGACGACTATGAACTATGATATATAATATATAGATATATGGACGCCCATTATTGTAATACTATGTAATATTGGGGCTGTCACAAATTGCTGGTGCTTTACTAAATGGACATTTACTAATATTCCTATATTTTATACTCGCTATTCTTCCTGACTTTTGATGTTTTATTTTTCTTTGTGTATTGTTGGTATATTTTATTTCGATAGAGCATCTGACTGTTAACGTGATGATTGTGGGTTCGATTTCCACTCGGGTGAATGAATTATTTATTATTTATCTTAGGTAATAAAACATCTTGAACATTCAGTTGAAACTGAAGAACGAAGTGTTTTATCTCTAGGTTTCCTCTGTCTTCCCTACTATATATGCGTGAAGGTCCTTATTTATGAAAAAAATATTACTTTAGGCATCTCTTAGTGTAAATATTTTAAATTTGTAAATGTTATAAATTAAATAATTGTTATCACTTTTCATATAATATCAATAAAAAAAACTATCGCTAGCCAGTGGAGTCGTTCTAATTGCACAATTTTAATAGTATAGTAAACATACATGATGAACCTGAACGATTCATATTTTATATGTCTAATATATCTCTATCGGTTTTATAAACAAAATTAAATATATGTATATTTATATAAAAAAATATATAAATAAATACTAATAATATTACAATAATTTAATTTATATAATAGGTAACCCTTTCATTGTAACTAAGTAACGTCGTTACGCCAGATGAGCCTCGATCTGTCACTTAGATTGTTGCGAGAGTCATTTGTATCGCCATTTTGTGAATCACCAAACATTACACTTTTATTATGAATTTGGTTAAAACTTATTATATAAAGTGCTTTTGAAACTTTCATTGTTTAAAATAAATTTGTTAGAGCTATTCGTTGTAGTGTCTAAATGGATATAATGGTAATGAATTCAAATGTTAATCGAAAAAATATTTTATATAAATCGCTTCCATTTCTAAGTAAATGGACAGATGAAAATACAGTCGAAACTACTGGACTTAGAAACTTTGGTCAAATTTGACTTATACGAAGGTTAGAGAGTGTAAGGAAAAGTGAATGAGAGTTTTTCGCGAAATTTTTAAGGCAACTGAAAAAATCGAGATTTTCTTTTTTACGTCTTTTTGCGTCTTAAAGTTTATGTAAACAATTACTACTTAAATATAAAAATAATAATATTAGGTAATGAATTCAGATTACAAAGCTTTAGAGTCGACGGTCATTAAAAGTAATATAAAAGCTCTTTGTGAAAAGGAATTTCTAAAAAAGTTTCCCTTTATTCTCTCTGCCGGGCACCCTACAAATTCATTAGCCACAGTTGCCACTCCACGTGTTTTTGGTCTAACAAACTAAATATTCTGAAAATATTTGCAAAAATACATCTGTAAAGAGAAAGCCTTTGTTAAAGATATTTTAGGTTTACTTATATGAATGTAAGCTTTATTTTTAGATTTTACAATGCAAATTGAAGTATGTGCTACTTGTATTCGTTGGTCTAAATATATTTACGAATATATATTTTTTCACGCTATGTTTCTCATAGTAGGATAGGCAAAGAGAATTTATTGTCAAAATTATCTGATTCCTTTGACTGTACACTGACAGGTTGTGGGTTCGATTCTAATAATAATGTAACAAACAATATTTTAGTAACTTGCATATAAAATTGCATCTACTGTATAACATACTGTATAACATTATTCATTCATTTTTCTTTGTCAATTTTCATGTTTTTCAAAGCGAACATAATTATGCTATGTCCCATTGCTTTCTAAAGCGGAGTGACGCAACCAAATCTAAACAGCATACTGGTTTTAGAAAAGAAAGCTCAAAAGTTCAAAGGAACTAGAACAACTTCAAATTGCATTCTTCTATTGTGAGACGCAAAGGAAATCCCTATGTGCAGTATTGTAATATTATTGTTTTTTCTATTTAAGCTTCAGCTAGAAGGCAAGGTATTTCTCGTAACCAATTCAAGTCAAAATAAACTTAGTAACTTGTCGCGTAGTTGAGTTCCGCCACTCAACACGCAATGCCCCCAGAATTCGTTTGAAAGTGGGGTGGGAGTGTCTTAAGCAATAATATACCTAAATTTACTTTTTACTAATAATTCAGAATATTGTCGAAAATCGCTCGAAGGATCGCTTAGTTCACGTGTCAGTTGCCAAATATCAGCATTTCGAATGATTTCACTTTAACAAAAACGGTGTTAGAAATTCCGTATTAATAATTTTGCTCAAACTTCGTCACAGGCGTTTATGGATGTAATATTTCAATGTTACTCAACGAGAATAAATCTATTAATATTTTTTTTTGCTTTATAAGAAAGTAATATTAATTTGGGGGTCGCAGCGTTCCCACTCGAAGGAAAAAAATATTTTCATTTCCTCGCTCTGGTAACAACACAATGAGGCGGAGAGTGGGAAATGGAGTATCTCAACACTAGGTTCCTTTCTCTATCCCGATATGTGCAAGGTACATCATGTAGCTGTTGTTAGAAATAATATTTTACAAATTGAAAAAAATATATCTTATAAATACAATGAAATAACAGTTAATCGTTAAGACATTAATAATTAGTAAAAAAAAAGCAAAAGGTTTTTTTTTAGGTAGATACGTAAGCAGATATTTAAGAGGCTAATAAGACAGTTATTTGTCTCAGGGTGCCTCCTACAGGACCCTTCATATATCAAACACAGACATTGTTTCAACAGTCCAGAGATGTACCACTGTGGCGGGCGGTCGCACTCTAGACCATCTACAACTCCATGTCTCGTGGCCAGGCTTCTATCGCCCAACCATCGAGCAACCTTGGTTGTATTATCCACCCACTCATTCGGTTATCCCGAGCGGCTGAACCAACACCCAAACTGACCTTAAGGAGATATCTGTTAGACTTAAATGTTATAGGACGATTGTTAGGAACAAGGAATTGGAAAGTCATTGGGCAGTCTTAAATGCCACAACGGGTGCTGGAACCCACTGGTAATACACAGAGAGTTAGGTAACAACCAAGGCGTCGGTCAATGAAGAAGCCTCTAAGAGGACCGAAAGTTATTCTTTAGAAGTATTATTTATATCGCTAAACGCAAAAAACTTTGTTAGCGCGATTCAGAACGAAGATTTTAAGTGTCTTTTTCTAAGTGTTATTCAAGTCCTACAATGCTGTATTTTGGACAATAGATCAAATGCACTGTTTCATTTTGTTTACAATTTATTAATATATTTTAAAGTATTTTTTCCTATAATATTTTAGACTTTCAAAGGAATTGCCAAAACCGTTTCTGATTGGCTGAAGCTACTGTGCTTTAGGTGTCGTCACTGGGATTCCCCGAACGTATTACACCATACACGAGACATGGTGTTAATGATCATGCAACTGTGGTTTAGTACTTTAGTACTAAACATATAAAGTCTTAACTTGCACAAACTGTTTTTAATATAGCTATATGGAATATAAATTAGTACTATTTGAATTATACTATTTTTATACTACTTATATACTTATACTTTTATTATAAAAAGAAGTATTTATTATATATTTTTTTCTAACCTAACAAGCCTAGTTGTTACAATACAATGTATTACTGTATAGTAGAATAGAAAAGAAGCAAAAAGCTATTTATAGTTTTACTAAATGATTTCCTATGTTAAAACTGTTTTTTTTAGCTTTATGCTGTATCCTACATGTAGCAGGGTAGGCAGAGGGAGAATAATACTGGGACACTCCGCTCTCCATTTTCCGCCGAATTCTGGAATCATTGCAGTTTTGTGGCGGAATTCCATGCCGCGCTTTGCCTCGACACCAGAACGAAGAAATGAAAATATAAATGTATATTAAAATTTTTAATTAAATATTTCATTTTCTTGCGAAGGGAATCGAATCCAGTCCAGTTCCTGCGCCACGACTGGCCTCTGGAAAATGGGAAACGGAGTATCTTCACAATAGTCTCCTTCTGCTTACTCTACTGGCATGTGGCATACAGCGTGAAGCTGATTAATTAAATGTCATTAATAATTAGCTATCAGGAACTTGTGTTATATAATAAATGGTTTGTGAGATGGACATTTAATGGACTCTTAGACTTTCGACGGCCGTCTGTCGAAAATATCCGACTTTCGTACAAGTCACGAACGTGCCCTACTTCCTACTTCTGCTGTTTTAACTAAATATATATTTTTTGTCTTCATATTATTCCATTTCCCAGGTATTATGCAAGAAGCACTCTATCTTCTATTTTTCTTTTTTTTTGAGACATTGCGTCTTGACTTACGGAAGTCAATGTCGTATGGGACTTACTATACTGAAACGAAAATGTATTCAAAATGTTATTGGCAAAAAGTGGGGAACGGAAGTGTCTTAATGAGAACGGAGTGTCTTTGCACTAGTTTCTAAGGTTCCCCCTGCCTGATACAACTACAATAATTTGACTACAATAATTTGAATAATTAATAAAGCTATAGCTGAATATGCGTTATTCAGTATCCTCAAAATCAAAGATAATATGAAATGTTAACAAACAAGATCCGTTCCACAAATATCCCTAATGTAATTTTACATAAAAGAAAAAAGGAAATTTATAAATTTCCAATTAAATATATGTACTTATATAGAATGAAAAGATAATTAATTTACTTGGGAAATGCTCAACTTGGATGAACATAAAGTATTTTTCAAACAAAGTTATCCTACTAATAACGTCTTACATAGGCCGTATTTGTTTAGCTAATTATGCTCTTTTTCATTGTTCTTGGAAGATTTTCATTTGTTTTCTCTTAAGATAATTTCTTATTTGTATTATAATATATTTCAGTCCTTTATTTAGTCCATTGGCTTTGGGGAAATAAAGTTTAAAAACTTGTAACATATAAAACTATATCTATTAATCAAACGCCATTGTTAGGATGTGCCAATTTCAAACTACGTTAAAAGATTCCTAACAGTAGGTTCCCGGGTTCCCTCTGCCCATCCTGCTATGCCAAACATTCTTAAGCAAAATCAACAATAACTGAATACTCTAATACAATTTCAAAACATATTTCCCTTAAAGGAACCATAACAATACTATTCAAAGCGATGTGTAGGTACGTAACATCTGCGTAATGTTGCGTGAACATTTAAACTAACATAATGTTTACAATTCGGAACGATATATGAAACGTTACTTTGATATGAAAATGAGGAGTTTTCTTTATAAGAAGGTGATATATGTAGAGTATTGGATCAAAGGTTCATTTTTTTTATTAGATAGAATTTATAAAGAAATTGGTCCCGTAAATATTTGAGAAAAATTATTCAATACCAAGGAAATAAAGTAACGGTTGGTTGCTCTTATCGGTTTTAAAGCTAAGATATATTAACCCTATATACACATCTCTCATAGTTATCCTGTTCCTGGTCCTGGTCTTATGTAATAAATTAAAAAAAAAACTACTTTAAGAAAAAGATTGAGATAAAACTTCTTATATTTATTAGATACATTAATTTAAGAAATTAGCTATTAAAATTAATATTTAGTTTATCATTTTTCTGAAAATACTTTTTAATACTAATATAATCTCTCAAACTCAAGGAAAAAAGCATTCTAACAATTTCCATATCGTAACCAAACCCCGCTGGGATAATCTATTAACTGTGTACAAGCCTTTCCACTTAATTCCGTAATATATCGTACTAATAATTTACTTAAAGACGATCACGCAACTTAGTTATTCCTAAGTATATGAAAATATAAGTAAAAAAAAAACTCTAATCTATAGAGGCCAGTTCAATTGAGATCCAGTAGTGGGTCGCTGGGGTACAAGCATGCGACTGTAGAGACGATAAGCTGTGTATTTGTTTCTTATTTATTCCATGATATCAATAGAGGTCGTCGTGGCGCAGTGGCACAAGGGTGTGACTGTAACGCGACGGTTGTGGGTTCGATCCCCACTCGAGGAAGTCAAATGTTTATTTACGTTTATATTTCCATTTCTTCGCTCTGATGTCGAGGCAAAGCGTGTTGAGTTCTGCCATTCAACACGCAATACCTTCAGAATACGGCAGAAAGTGGGGAACGGAGTATCCTAACACTAGGTTTTCTCTCACTACTTTGCTGTGTGCGGGATACAGCGTGAAGCTGATTTTTGATTTATCAATCTACGACCTCTAACTACAAGAGTACAGCCACCACTAACCAGACTTACGATCGCAAGAGCGAAACAATTAAAACTTTACATATAAGCTTTTTGTTTTATTACAACTTCTATTAACTTATAATGAATTTATAATGAATCGCGTACCGAAAGTTCCAAGAATTGGAATTTTTGTTTAATGAAAATTTTGGACTTTAAACTTAACGAAGTAAAAACGATCAATCATTCTTGCACCTATGGTGACGGGTATTTCTGATTTTATTAAACACGTAGGCTCAGTTATTAAAAAACTGTTTTTTTAAATTTTTTTACAATATTTTGTTCAGTTTCATGCTGTATTCCTAATATACTCGTAGACTGAGGGAACCTACTGTTAAGACACTCCGTTCTCACATTTTACTAGGTAATTGTTTGAGATTTTAAATTTATTTTTTTAATTCAGCTATTGCTTCGAAAGATTTTCTTTAAATGTTAAATTTTAATGTTCTCTTTACAATTGCAATGAATACAGCGTATTTTATAAAATTATCCTTAATTTCGCTGATTCTTAAAAATATTAGGTTTTTTTAAGCTTTAACCTGTACGTAATCCGCTCATAGCAGTGTACGCAGAGAAGTGCATTGTTTTATTACCATAGCGAACAAAAAATATCAGCATTTTGGTGCAGTTGGAAAAACATGACTGCTGCTTTGACTCGGCCCCAGAGTAAAGAAATGAAAATATAAATTTAAATAAATATTTAATTTCCTAGAGTGGGGATCGAACCCACAATCAGTCGCGGTTTACAATCACACTTTGTGCCCCTTCGCCCTGTATATCTAGTTCGCTTAGTCTATAAAAACATTAATTATGCGCTTAGTCTATAAAAGATAATTAGGCAGTGCAAGTGAAACGTTTCCTGTGCCTATGAATCTATAAAAAAAGAGTTTACTTCGTCAATTTTATTTAAACAAAAATATTTTCATATATTTCACCCACACTATAAAAATATTGAAACAAGCTGGCCGTTTTAGTCTATCCGTGCCATTTGTGTCGCAGCATCTATTTTTCCAATCCAAACACTTTGATTGATGGACGTAGTTTTTGATCGCCTTTTTTCTATTTTGTTCACACCATATGGACGCTATCTAGGCGCAGTGCAGTGGGTTGCAGGTGTATATTTGATTCTCATTTGAGGGAATATTCATTTATTTTTCAGACTTACCCTTTATTCCATACAAAGTGATTAGTTACGGAACCCTAAAATAATAGATACCATATAAAATAATTACAGTCATATGCACAAGCTTTCAAAAGTTAAATTCAATAAGTTGTACTTCCCGTTGACCTACTATCCTGAAATTGTTACGGAACCCTCTGTGGGTAAGAACTGGCACTTGTTAAACAAATAATCCAACAAAACCCCAGTTATTCTGAGATAATATAATCATGCACGCCCTAGTCGCGTTTGAGTTCAAGCATTATGCAAAAGCACGCGCGGAATTTTTCACATTTAGGTACTATCTATACCTACTATATTATCAACCTACATTTTCAGCGTATCTTTTTTAGCTTTACGCTATTACCCAAATAGCAGGGTAGCAGAAGGAACCTGAGAACCTAGTGTTAAGACACTCCGTTCCCCATTTAGACTTTTCCGTTGCCGATTTTCCGGCGAATTCTCGAGATGTCTAAAAAAAAATAATATACAATCTTTTTTAATTGTAATGTTTTTCTTGTCCATAAGAATTTTATTTTCCCGCTCTGGTAATAATAATTGAGGTCACAGGGGCACAAGCATGTGACTGTAAATACGATAGGTTTTGAGTTCGATTTCCACTCGAGACTATTAAATATTTTTATTTCTTTGCTCTCTCTCTTTGTCTTATTTTTGTACCCTGGTAAAAAAAAATCAAATGTTAAGCAAAGCTGCGAGCGACAATTCGTATAATAATCGTGAAAACGAAGTAAAAAGAACTTTTCGTAACTAATTACATTCTTGAACACAAGATTAAATATAAGCTTTTATACAAAAGGAAACTGAAGCAATATTATATTTCAAACAAATTTCTAATTACCCTCTAGATTATGGTTGTAAGTAAAAACTATTGTTTATTTCATAATGAACTATCCATCCCAGTTTAAATTAACCTACACTATTTTAATCATGAATTCTCCTTTGTTTGAATGAAATACTTTTAGATTAATTCCATGGTGTCTAAAGAATTTTTCTTTTTTTAGTTTCACGTTTTATCACGCACTTAGCAGGATCGGCAGAGGGAAACTAAAAACCTAATTTTAAAACACTCTGTTCTGATTACGACACTACCGTTCTTCACTTTCCGGTGAATTCTGGAGGCATTGCGTGTTGATTGACGGAACTCAACGCCGCGCTTTGCCTTCTTACCAGAGCAAGGAAATGAAGAAAAAACTCAGCTTCACGCTGTATCCCGCAGAGTATGAAATAATATGAAATAAAATACTAAATATAAAATTTTCCCGAGTGGGAATGGCACTTACAACCTTTACTTACCTTTAATTTACTTTTTAACGGCACTTATGTAGCCGGCCTGGTAGTAGCTGTTAAAATTTTAATTTATTACTTTAACCTGTCAGTTGTTAGATTTTTTCTACCTTCAACAAAATCTATAAAAACAAAGGAATAAAACTAAAATTTTCGTGACGCGTAGCCTATTTCAGGCAAAACGCCGAATAAAGGGAAACAACGAGTGTATAACAATAAATAATACATATCACGTATGAAAGAATTCTAGAGACAGTTCGTAAAACGTACACTCCATTCCCTGCATATACTCGTGCAAGGCAATACAAGAGAAAATTGGAAATATAAAAATGACACGACAAGCGAAATGAGGAACGACGCACACTGAGGAACTATTTGATATACGTTTTTCAATTTTAAATGGGCACAGGTTTTACATTTTTCA
This sequence comes from Heliconius numata, assembly GCA_016802625.1. NCBI lineage: Eukaryota > Metazoa > Arthropoda > Insecta > Lepidoptera > Nymphalidae > Heliconius > Heliconius numata. Next base: position 13,356 of record JAEBDU010012351.1, on the reverse strand, counting down.
ATTTGAGGTCGTTTTGGGTCATATTTTCATATGAAGAATATTTTTATAATTATAGTAGTAAGCTGTGACCAGAGTGGCGCAGTGAAACTAGCGTGTTACTGTAACGTGATTGTTTCGGGTTCGATTCCCACTTGATAGATTGAAACATATTACATTAACATATTAATAAACAATTACATACAATTAATATTTTCGTTACTTCGCGTTGAGTTCTGCGACTCAACTCGGTATGTCAAAAAGAATTGGCGGAAAGTGGTAACGGTAATTTTCTTGCTTCCTCTGGTAACAAGACTAAGCGTTGCGTTAAGTTTCGTCACTCAACATTGAAGCAATATCTCGAAAATTGGGCAGTGCGTGGTTCCCTAAATCTACCCTGCTATACCCTGGTATACAGCGTGAACCTAAAAAAAAATCCTCACTTCTATAAATAATATAGCTAAACTATTTTTCATTAAAAATCCTTTTCTGAACAAAAGCCGTAGTAGGTGCGACTAAAACAGTTGTTTTAAACAAATAAGAACAAAGTTTGTAACTGGTACTAACTTCACTCGGTAGTGGTTGGAGCTATATTTAATGAGACAGGTGTTATACTGTCAAATGTTTACAGAGAGCGTAATATTAAATAAAGTTTGATAAGTTAAATTTAACGGAGTGTTTGATTCCCATATTTGAATCTCTCTGCATACCCTGCTATGTGTGGAATACGACATTAAGCTAAAAAGTTAAATTTTAGTGTTTACTGGCTTTATCCGCGACTCGACCGCGTGGTGATGCTTTTTTTAGGCTCACGCTAGTCTAATGGAACCTGAAAGCCTAGTGACACTATGACACTCTGTTCTCACAAAAGACAATTCCGTTCTGGATATGAAACCGGCTTTGTGAAAATTCCTACGGGAACGGGAGAAAACGCATTTTTTTACGTTTTAGAGCTATAAAATCCACGGAAACGAAGTTACGGGTGGCCATTAGTACCTTTTGAGCTTGATCCGCCGACGAGAGTAGGCGTGTTGGTAGCGGTAAAACGCTCAGACAAATATAACAAAAATTAAAATTCATTGTTTTGGGTTCTATTACATTAATAAAGGCCCTCAATAATCATTTTCTTATACATATATCGTTCCTGTATATGTTTATTATAAGCATAGATTTTACTTTCTCTGTTCAACATGCAAAATGCAAGAGATACTTAAAATTATAAGTAATACTAACTTTTACTTAGTAATTAAGATCAATATCAAATAATATTTATATAAGAAACATATTAAATTAAGTAATAATTAAAGCTTAAAAATACTTTCTATCAGATTAAATTAAATTTATTAATAAAAGAATATTAAATAAAAAATATAAAATTATTAGGTAAAATTTTTTCGTTCAAAAAATTCAAAGTTTTCTTTTACTCTAAAGTTCATTATATAGAAATATTTCAATTCAACCCTCGCCAATGAACATTTTGTATTTTTAAATCTTGATTAAGTATTTTTTGAATGTGCCATTTATTTTCCGGTATAAAAAGCTTCCACAAGGAATCTGTACCCGATAAATATTCATTATTTTCATATAAGCCCGGGAAACAGGTAAATGTTCGAATTGTATATAAAAAATATTTTTTTCGAAAAGATATAAAGAGTAGAGTGGGCAGAATATTTTTTTACATTTATCGAATAAATTTACATTTACCCTTTTTATATATATAATAAAACTAATAGCTGCTCCCGTATTCATTTCGGAAAATTATAAAATATAAAATCTCGTCTTCAACCTAACATGACAAAATTTTATTTTCTGTCGTATAGTCATAGTTGTACGTGGTAAGTCACTCACTCAGTGATTGAAAAGTTTTATTATTTCATTTTCGCTTCTCAACTTCTCCACGTTGCGGCGTTGAGTTCCACTACTCAGGACGTAATGTCTCCAGAATTTAGAGGAAATTGGGGAGCGGAAAAAACAGAAATTGCTTCAAATATAAAGTTGTAGACAGCTATTCCATGAATTAAAACTTTGCTAAACAACTTTATAAATTTCTTCGTCACATACGTTCATTTTGCTTGCATGAAAAATAGCGGGAACTAGTTTTTTTTTTTTATTGCATCTTCAAAATGTCACATTTAATAGTATTAAATCCAGCCATTAAGTACAGCCAAAGAGGTTTGATTATTAATAATACATTCAAAATACGAAAAAACTTTTGCCCCAACCTAATGATATATTATATTTATTTATATATAATATTTTGGCTATCTACGCAGAAAAAAAAACTTAGAACCTGTGGTTTCTGAGATTGTTGTTCAACCAAACAAACTCTTTAGCTTTATCAAGTCAACATAGATACAATTACACTTTTAAATTAAAATAAATCTACTGATTTTTTTTTTACTATAAAACTCAATATTACTTACAATATATAAGAAACAAAGTTACAGTATTCCTTTATTCGTGCAAAAGTTCGCTACAACAAGTTTTTGACTTTTCAGCCTTTACAAATTCTCGACTCAACTCAAGTCGAGTTTCAGATCTCGAGAGTTTGTTTTCGGATAATTCTCATGAAATGTCTTTATATTATTTTAGTTCGTTACTTATTTGATATTGCGAGGATTCTTTGAATGTTTTATGTTAAAGAAAGTTATGTTATAATATCTTAAGAAGTTCTTAACTAAAATTTTAAACGGATTAATATTTTATTAAAAAAATTATAAACGAAACGAGTAATTTTGTTTCGAAGAGAGTATTAACACACTTCCGTCCCGTCCTCTGTCCTTCACGTCTCTGGATTTATTTTTATATTTTTATTTTGAACTCAACTCTGCGTTTTATTTTAAAATGTTATATCTAAATAATAAAATAAATATAAGAGAAATAGCAGAAGGAACCTAGTGTTCTATTATTCCTTATCCCAGTATTGAGCTCTTGAATTGCGTGTTAAGTGATAGAATTCAACCTCGCGCTTCTTAACTTAACTCTTCCTACCAATAAGGCGAGGAACTCTAGAAAAAACATTTTCATCATAGTGGGAATCAAATCATGTAATTTTATTAAAATAATATAAGCTATTTACAGAATTTCACACTTTTAACGAATTCGTGACGTTGCAAGTGGCGAAACTTTATTTAATCGGAAATCGAACCCACAACCAGCGCGATTACACTCACAATACTGCCAAAACCTCTTTAAGAAAAAGCATTATTGTCACCAAAATAAGGAAAGCCTTATTGTGACCTGTTTTCAAATAAAAGAGAAAAACAGAACGACAGTGAAAATGTAAGTTATTTGGCACGGACCAGAATTTCTAATTAAAATGCCACCGGTTCAATTAGGAGAGACGGATGGGTCCTTTATTAGAGGAACAATAATTTTCATTTGCAAAATCTTAGATAGTATGCTTCTTTTTAATTTAATAAAAAAAAGACTTAGAATTGTGTGACTGTAACGCGAAGGTTGTGGGTTCGATCCCCACTCGAGGAAGTGAAATATTTATTTATATATAGTTTATATTTCCTTTTTTTCGCTGCAGTGTTCTACTATTTTAGTAAAATAAAAAATACATACTGATATCGCTTAGTGATTGAATTTGAATTTCAGATTCAACAAGACATACTAGATTTTTACTAGATTTTATTAATTGGCGGCATTTTCAAATCAATGCATTGATTGTTTAACTTTCTTAGGTTTTAATACATAAATTAGGATTAAATTAAAAAACAAATATCTACGAACTCAAATTAGAAAACGTCCTATATATACAAGAATAGCTCGTGGGATATCTTCCACACATTTAGCGTTAATGATCGCAATGACCTGCCTTCTCCTGCGACTTTAATTGCTTCGGTGCAGGCGACATGAAGAGCTCCAAATATGTTATTATCTAGTGTATGTAGTAGCTCAACCACCACCGACAGTTCTTTCCTAATTTGATATATTTAAACTAGAAATAATTCATGCTCATAAATTACTGTTAAAATAAAAAAAAAACAAATACCTGCCAACTACTAACTCAAACTTAAAGCTCTAACTAAAACTTCAAGCTCTTGGGATATCTTCCTCTGCCTCCACCATATATCTAGCGCCAATGAGCGCGTTGCTCCTGCTTTCTCCTGCGCCTTAAGTCACCTTCGGTGCCTGATGTATATGATGGACTTCAAATCAGCTCTTTGAATTGTAGCAACAACAAAAGCACAGATACCGGAATACACAGATACCCCAAGTTGATACCTTTAAACTATAAATAGTTCATGCTTAAACTAAAAGAGGTTCTCTTAAAAGAATATCTTTAAATGATTGTTGTTGCATAATCAAAAAACAGAGGAGGAAAAAAGTAGTTGCTCACTGTAACCAGTGCGTGAAATGTGAGACCAGAGTGGAAAAGACAATATAGTTATAGAGAAGTGTCGAGAAGAGAAAGAGAATATCAAGTGCTGACTTACAAAACAAAAATTGCTGTTTTAGTGAAACACAAAATACGTACTGACATTTGCTATTCATCAAGACCTATAAAATTTCATAACATTAGTAACACAGTGTACTGACTCCATTTAATCAATTGTTCCTGGCATGTTTGCAATATCTAAACAATTTGAGATTCAACTTATTTACTAGACTTTTTGGCTATTATATTATTATTTGTTATTGTATTATAAAAATAAGCAATAATCTGTTTTGTATAATTTTAAATACATTAATTAATATAAAATGTTCATGCCAATTTAGCAATTTTGGCACCCTCCAGTACAGTAGTTTTACGAGTGTTGAGACGACAGTCAATTAACGTTGGAAGTCCTTTATCTCTAAGGCAACAGTTGACAGATAATCGAGTTATCGCAATCTAAATTATCATTTTATTCGCATTTCAGTTTCGCTGTCTTGGGAAGTTTTAGGTGTCTTTTAATTTTTTTTATCTTTGCTCTATATCTCGTATATAGCAATAGCAGGGTAGGAAGATGAAACGTAGTGATAAGACACTTCTCCAGTTATTGAGCGTATTAAGGACAACGTTAAACTGCATACTTTTATTCCCACCAAGTCGGAGTCGGTATCCCGTTCATTAATCGCTCCTTTCTATTTCACTGTGGAAACTGGGTTTACTTGCTAATTGTAGACGACGTTTGAAGATAAAATAAAAGATGAAAATGTGAACGAGTTATAACAGCGGGCATTTTTCTACAAATAAATTAAATATTTCCTAACGATATTCTAATGATGACAACCGTAACGCACCAGCTGTCTAAAGTCTCAGATTTTGTGATTGTATTGTAAAATTAAATAATAACTCGAAGGTCTGTGAAATTAATCTAATAAGAACGCCTTTACCTTACTTTAAACATTACACTACGAAATGGAAACGGAGAAATACATCACTATTTTCTCTGCTCATTAACAAAACCACAACCGTTCAGTTACTAATGACGCCAATCAAATTAGGCTCGCCACGAAGGGCCAGCCCACATGACGCCTAATGTCCTAACGTTCTTGCCGCTATTAGTCTTAATTGCTAGGTATTAGAATATAGGCACGTGCTGTTACTATAAATAAGACAAGCTGAAAACATTTTATTGTTTTTTATTATCTATGTAATATTTTTAATGTGATAAGTATAAAGTTCAGTATTTTTTATCTTCTTCTGCTTAGGATTTGTTATCTGTTGCCAGGCTTTTGTTATCTGTTGCCGTCCGGCTCACTCTACTCTGCTTAGAGCGGTATTCAGCATTTTATTTTCACATTTAGGGTTCTGTATCTAAAAAGGTTATAATGGAACCCTTATTGGACCATTTCGTGGTCTATATGTCTGTATGTCAAGACCATTAGTCTTGAGATTGCTTGGAGGTACGAGTATGTATAAAGCTCAAATTTATATCAAATTTTCAAATCTGTAATGCTTTGTGGCACAGAAAAAAATCAAGATTTTATGTCAACGGAATCAAAAGATACGAGCCATTATGGTATAATGTGGGGTACTTTCCGTGGACCTACAGTTATAAAATTTGACTGAAGTGAGCGTTTACAATACAAATAAAAAAAAAATCTTAAAAGTGAAAATTTATATTACGAACTGATATTTGTAGTTCATTTCATACTAAATAACTGCGTAAGTAAGTAGTAAGTCACGTTCCCGTTGACGTACAATTCTGAAATTAGTACGGAACCCTCGGTGGATGAGTCCGACTCACACATAACCGGTTTTTTTTAATATTTATGCACAACTACTGAAGCTAAATGCTTATACCTATCTAGATATAATTGATATGCAATGAGATCGCTTTCCAGGTCACTTATCAATAATTTCAGGGTAAATTAAATGAAAATGTGGATTAATATTATACGACTATATATATAGGTCAGATTGCATTCGGAAATATCAGGGTAATAGGCCATACTCTCTGCTTAGGACTAGTAAGGATTTAGATTAATTATTTTTTAAACGTGCTAGTTACGGGTTCAAATTTAATATTGAAATTTCAAAATATAGTTCTTATTAGATTTTTCGAAGGTTATATTTTTAAAACAGTGTTTTTTAAAACGTTTTTGTCCCCGACGCAAACAGAGGAGGGCTATAGGTTTTATGTATCTGTATGGACATGTCTGTGACATCGAAGCTCCCGAACTGATGAACCAATATTGATCTTATTCAGTTTTAGGAGATTTTTGTAGCGAGGGTTTTTAATTTTTTTAATTTAATTAATAAAATAATTGGACAGATTCATACATTTATTCGTATATTCACAAAATTAAATTTGCTCTTGCCATGCTCTTAAATAACTAATTAATATTGAAAAAGCATAACCCAGAACGATCCCCATATTAATAACAGCAAAAAATATTCAATGGAACGTGCTTTATTGGATATGAAATTCTCTTTCCAGCAATTTACGAGTTTCATGAATGCATATCGATTGTTCATTTTATTTGTATTGGAAAATGGTAACTTATATTTTGTATTTATCTTCACACTGTATCCCACACACAGCAGGGTAGGCAGAGGGAACCTAGTGGTAAGACAGTAGTGGCTGAACTCAACGCCGCGCTTTGCCTCGACACCAGAGCGAAGAAATGAAAATATAAACTTAAATAAATGTTTCATTTTCTTGAGTGGGGTTCGAACCCGCGAATCAGTCGCGTTTGCAGCTACAAACTTGTACCACTGCGCCTAAAGGGTCCTCAATTTGTATATATTAAAATTTTATTATTTGTAGTTATATTATGTGCTATGATGCTACACATAAAGACAAGTGGCGCAGTGCATCGGCGTCTGGCTTTAAGCTTCACGGTTGTGTGTTCGTTTCCCATTGTGGGAAATAATTGTTTTCGAGTAAACTTCATTGTGGCGATCACAATCAACCGTCTGTTAATAATTGTGGATTTATTCCCATTCGAGGAATCTCGAAAGTCTCGAAAATTTGAAGGGGCATGGGAAACGGAGAGTGTTAACACTATGTGCCCTCCGCCTACCCTGCTATATGAGGGATAGGTTCAGCGTGAATCTATAAAAAAGTAGGTACATATATGTATGGCAAAACTTTTCATAAAATATACGAACTTGCCGCGACTGCTTTACATAAACGCCATTTTAAATCACATCAGAAAAAGACCAAGAATATTAACGATGTATCTCCTTCGAATTTATTTCCTAAATTGAAGTATCTTATTTCCTTTTATCCTTAAAACGGTCCACACTGGCGAATATTTATTATGGAAAGTGATAAATTTCACAGAATATGTATTTACTTTGTTGTTTAAGATATTACTTGATTTGTAGATATCTGTTTTGTCTCTGAAAGAGGTTGGCATTACACGTGATACAGGAGCCTTAATCCCGCAAATAGTAAGGTAGGCTGAGAGAATTGAGTGTTAAGACACTCCGTTCTCCGCAATTACTAATTCATATTTAAAATATCAATATTTAATGTAGCTTGATTTGAAAATTTTCGACGAAAGAAAAATAAATTGAAATCAAGTATAAAAAGATAAGCAAAAGAAATCACCACCGATCTACTGAAACGTTATCTCTTTAAAAGATTCAAATGTCCCTTATGTGGCCTTTTATTTTCGGTTTTTATAAACCGGTATATTAATGACGTACCTACCTATGTATGGAAAAAAACAATGCGTATTGTAAAAGAAAACAATACCCTTCAGTGCTTTGTTATACATTGTGTGGAAGATCAAAGGGTGGTTTACATTCTAAATAAATTGTATTGTAAAATTTACTTTTCTTTTACATTATAATACTTTTTGATTTTTTCGCCATAGCAGGGTAGGTAGATGGAACCTAGCGTTATGACACTCCGTTCTCCACTTCCTTGATTGGCGGAACTTAACGCCACGCTTTGCCTTGATATTAGAGCATAAAAATGATAATTAATTTCTCCGAGTGGCGATCGAACCCGCAACCGGCGACGAAAGCCTCGACGGACTGATTATGAACCATTTCTCATTTCATCTCAAAAATTCATCTGACCAAATAAATATGACCAAAATTTATATAATTAAATGCAAGATTTCTAATAAATCACAAGTTTAATTAACTGAGTTTACATTGATTCATATCTCGAAGCCGGAGTACTCAATTAACAAACACCGATAATGTTCCGCCAGGCGCTAATGACGTACCGTTACTATGGCCGTGGAAATTATAATTATAATTATTATAATATTATTATAGTAGCATAGTGATGTTCAAAGGAAGTTTCGTATTGTAATAATTATTATATTTACTTGTCACTTAATTATACGTCGTGGTTTCTATTATATTTTACACGTATATAAATTTTGTGAATGATTTTTATAATTTACTAGCAATACCACCAAGTAAGAAATATTTGAAGGAAAGATATTAAAACGAAGCCGCGGGCATGTCGAGTCATATATTAATTTTAATGATTTATTAACGAGAAGCTAAGACTATTTTTTATTTATCTATATTTTATTTAAAAAAAAAGTAATTTATACAATAATTACAATTACGTAGCTATTAATGACGCAGTATCATTTAAGCATAACGTCATTATTGGCCTTAACAAAAAGAATAGAAAACAGAAATAAATGAAGTTTTGCTTGAAGAGAATGCACTAATACTGAATTCACGCTAAACTAGACTAGCTTAAAGGCCAAACCGATAAACTCAGCGAGATGCCAAGTTACAGTAAAGTTAGTTAAAGTGAAGATAAACAAATTGACTTGGAACAGAAAGGAAGAGTCAGCGATTAATTTCAACGTAAAATATATTACCTTACTACAATTACAATGGTCGTGGATTCGATGATGTTCACTCGGTGCAATGATTTTATTTTATTATTTTTTTTAGTTCTGTCAGTCACTCGATAGGTAATGTCGCGAAAAAAAGGCGTTACTTGTAGAACGGTTAGTTTTTCTGAACTGAACCTAAGTAGATGAGTAATCCTATAAGGGATCCTTTTTTTTCTTATGAGGTACAGTAATCTAATTATTTGATTTACTTAAAAATCTCTAATTTATAATCAAGTAGTGTCCACGTGGGGCTTCGCCAGCTTGCTGTTGTATTATAGCCAAATTATACAAAATTTTTACATAAATTGTAGCCTATGTGTTTCTGATATATGAGAACAAACGAATATGTTCAGAATATTATTATAATATTAGGATAGAAAAGGATTATTATATTTATTAAATAATGATACTTTTCTGTAACTTTGTGAAAGTTGAGTCGAGTTGAGTTAAAGTTGGTTGAAAACAACAAGGGGATTTACTAAATTGCCGTATGATATTCCAAAATCTATCAAAATGATAACCACTTTGCGTCTAACAAAGTTCAGGGAACCGAAATATTGTAACTTTCTAATATGGTGTATATGGTTAAAAATATACTCGAAGCTTATTTTATTTATAATCTATGGAATTTCTATGGAATTTAATATAATAAATTAAAATGGTCCCTCTAAATTCCCTCTGCCTAACTTGCTGTGTGGGATAACGAGTGAAGCTGAAAAAAAGACTATATTTTCATTATATTATTTAATTTAATATAATTATATTATTTAATTATATTTCGATGATATCTGAAACTAATTAAAACCAAACTTTGATCGGAAATACAAAGTTAGGATCGTATTATTTACTACATAAATAACTTAATTTACTGTACAAAATACGTAGAAAAACCCCCTTGGCTATTCAGTAAACTATACAAAGTAAACTTACATACAGCCTTTAGCTTTAAGCTCTACATACGAGAGCTTTAAAAGTCCGCAAAAATCAAACAAAGGAAAAGTTATTACATGCCGCAGTTCAGTGTTCATTTTTTGGTAAAGTCAATTAATATAACCTCAGAATAGCCTTTTTCAATAGCCCTACCATGAAATGGCGAGGGTTTCTGAAAACTTTACTTTCTGAAACTACTATTTTCTGAAAACATTAAATATTTCATTTCCTTGAATTAGAATCAAATCCACAATCACTCGTCTTGACAGTCATAGCATTGTGGCCCTGCGCGACGACTGGTCTCAATTTTTTTTGAGGGATGGAGAATATGGACAAGTCGATTACTTACCTTTTTTTTTTAAGCTTCACGCTATATATAAAGAACTTAAGGTATAAGAGATTTTCCACTCTGCTTTATTTCTTTATTCTGCTAATTTTCGAGACACTGCCTATTGAGAGAAGAAAATCTTTTCTTAGTGTTCTAACCTAACTGGCGTTATATTTCGGCTTTCTAATTGTAGTAGTTTCAACAGCTATTTGGTAACGGAATTATTTTATAGGTATATTATATATATGTGGATTACTGACTCAGAATTTAAATTCGTTTTACAAATGTAAATACATTGAGTTTTTCAACGTAAAAAATTGATTAATAAAAAGTAATAAAAGTAACTTCATTAAAAATTTGAGGCGGATATCGAAAGAACATTAATGAGTCTATCAAACGCGGGATGAGACACGATTTTTTATTTGTCGTTAAAATGAAAAATTTCATAAATCTTTTTTGGTTTCAATCTTAAATTACATCGTAGAATGTAAAGTGAAGGTTATATTGGCACAGTGGATGAATTTCGTTTTGAGTGACGGAACCTAACACAGCCGCGCTTTGTATTCTATCATAGAGAAGAAATGAACATATTTTATTCACCTACGTGGGAATCGAACCCACAACCGTTGCGTGTACACATTTTAACCTCGTCTCTTTAATTAAAACGTTATTATCGCATGCAGAGTGAAGTACTTCTATAATAATTCATATCGACTATCATATAGTACCGACGTAACGTCAGTCAACTACAGACACGGCTTATGCGGTGGCACGCCTCTAAATATAGCATTAGATAAGAGGAAGTGATTATTACACTGGTAGTGGTAATACCACTTAGTTTTTATCCAGTCGTGGTGCAAGGCGACAGGTTGTTGGTTCGATTTCCATTCGAGGAAAATAAATAATTAATATTTTCGCTTCGCTCTGGTAACGAAGGAAAGCGCGGCGATGAGTTGCGCCACTCAATGCTTTCAGAATTCGGCAGAAAGTGGGGAACGGAAATGTATTAATGGGAATGTCGTGTAATAACACTAGGTTCCCTCTACTTACTCTAATATGTGTGGGATATAGCGTGAAGATAAGTAAACGTTCTTGTTAAAAAACAGCTTCACCTTTTCCCGCATACCACGGTTGGCAGAGGGAACCTAGTGTTAAGACACTGTTTTCTACTTTCAACCCAATTTGCGAGACGTTCTAATGTTTTATTTTGTTACCATAGCAAGTAAACAAACATAAATCATTCCCTTTAGTGGGTAATATGATTACAATGATTGCATTGAAAGTTCTTTTTATAGTCTCAGTTAATTTCAATTTTGTTTGTTTAAAAACTGAAACAAAAATATTTTTTCAGTTCCCTTAAACAAATTTGAACCCAAAATGGTCTACAATTTAATTAAGCAATTATTTTTAGTGCCAACTATTCCATTCGTATTTAATCTAGTATTTACACCATTTTTTCGGCCAAGATTTATAACTAATCTAATTCCAACACAGCCGGGGAATGTAGGTCGTCCCCGCAATTAAGCAGTATGCTCATTCGAATTATTAATTTCCTTTACGCGAATACCTGTTTGGCTCTCGAAATTAATATGAAATCGTTCCTTTGTTTCCTGTTAGTATTTGAAATTTGGGTGCAATTTGTGACTTATTTTTCGTAGTAGGTAATAGGATTGTTTCTATCAGATTAAGCCTAGTGTTATAACACTCCGCTTCTTTTCATTTTCCACCGAATTCTGGAGGCATTACGTGTTAAATGACGGAATCCTTCGCCGTGCCTTGCCTTGACACCAAAGTCAATAAATAAAAATATTTAATATTTTATTTCTTCGTCTGGGAATCGAACACACATACACGACTGGAGTCAAGACTAAGCCTTCAGTACTAAGATTTTATATATTGAAATTGTATTCAGTGTGATAACAGTTAAAAATTTACATTTATACGCTGCCTTTTTTAGCTTCACGCAGTATCCAGAGTACCAGAACACTCCTCCCCACGCTCCACCCAATCCTTAAGCCATTGCGTATTGAGTGGCAGAACTTAACGCCGAGCTTTTCTTATCACCAGAGAGATGAAATGAAAATCGAATCCACAACCATCGCGATTACAGTCAGACGCTGAACTATTTTACTAGCACTTTCTCGCAACTAACTTTATTGTATGTAAAATTAGTCTATTGTATAATATATTACGAAGACAGGAGTTGCCACAAAGACTTTCCAAGGAGTAAGGTGGAACTAGCTATAAAGTATCTAAATTTCCTTATTACCAGAGCACAGAGTGTGAAGATTATAAAGTTAACCTTCCTGGTGCTTAGCTTAGGAATATTATACTGGCTAATATGAATCTCTAAAAGATTGTCTTAGAAAATTTATATGTATTTTTTACCTTCACGCTGTATCTCGCACGAACCAGAGTAGGTAGAGGGAACCTAGAAATCTATAACGGTGTTAAGTCTATGAGGAGTAAGGTGGAACTAACTATGAGAATCCAAATTTCCTTATTACTAGGGTTCATATTGTTTACGTTAAAAAAGCTTGAGATATATAATATATGTATATATCTCAAACTTCTCCGATATATGTACACGGTGTACTTACAGTGTACTCCGTATGTAGTAGGATAGGCAGAGGAAATAAGTTTCCTATAAGCACTAAGATGAAGAAAGTCAATTGCCCAGGCACTTGTCAAGTTTCTATATATTCGGTGTATTTTTTTTTCGAAATTAATATAACTCGTTTCCCCAAATAGGAATCGAACTCACAACCATTTGGTTTACACTTCTAAGGTACGAAAGGGTACGACGACCTTTATCGTTTTAATAAAATATAAATACGAGTACCTTGAAGATAGTATCAGCA
>JAEBDU010012350.1:0-17239 GCA_016802625.1 Heliconius numata | reverse complement strand
AGACAGACACGAAAAGCGACTTTGTTTTATAAGATATAGGATAGGATTGTTGTCAATTCCTATTATTAAGAAATACTTTATTCAATATGGAATTTGTCCTACAATTGGGTAGAACGGAGTGTTTTGGGTTTTGACATTACCCTGGTATGCGGGATAAAAGTAAAGAAAAAAAAAGGTAATGGCGTAGACAGACGGACAGAACAACTAAGTGATATAACGATTTCGTTTTTCTTTTGAGGTACAGAGTCTTAAAAAACATAAAAAAATACACTTCATACATATCGATTTGTCAAACATAACACATTAATAGTTTGTGACAATTAAGGATTCTTGTAAAAGTTTTCAATTGAAATTGAAAAAAAAAATGGAAAGGTTCCGAAAAGGAAAGCGTTAATAAATCAATCAACTTCATTTCATCTCGAGCTTGCTAAAAGGATCCAAATAGATTGGTTCCTGAAATTTTGAGTTAAAAAATTGAAATTTCAAGATATTCTCAATCTTTTAATTCAAACCAGAAGTTCCTGAGATTAGAGCGTCCACACTAACAAAATCTTTTTTGTATTTTAAGTCAACGCCTCACTTGTCTCGTTACCTCAAGAGTTTGGGGAAAAGTGGAAAACGGAATGTCTTATCACTAGGCTCCCTCTGCCTACCCAACTAAATACGAAAACAGAAAACTACATAAAATTAAACAAAAAAGGGATAAAACCCCACCATCCTCAATTACTAATTAAATTGTTTGAAAATTAAAAATATTTTTCATATTTTAAAATTGGAATCTCCAGACGTTAATTAAACTTCACAACAAGATGAGTGCCTCGATTTGGGGCAATTAACAACTTTTTTTTAATAACAGCCCCGAGTCTAATGTTTTATGTATTTTTTTCTTTTATATTATGAATCACTCGAACTATATTTTTTTCTAATATTTTATATTGTAACTAGCTTTTTACGTACGGCTTCGTCGCTTGGCTAAAAGAAAAAATATTTGATTTTAAAAAAATACAGTATGTGACTTTAGGAAAATGGAAACCTAGTATTAAAACAGTTCGTTCCTATTAAGATAATTCCTTTCCGATGTACGATGCTATAAAATGGAAATATAGATTTTCAATATCTATTTTTAATACCGTCGTACAGCGCTACACCGTGTGACTGTAAACTTGGCGGTTGTGGGTTCGATTTCCACTAATAAGAATGAATTATTTTCAGAATTTTAAACGGAAAGTAGAGAATGGAGTATTTTAACACTAGGTTCTCACTGCTTATCCCTAAGGGATAGCTATATACATATACATATGTCCCTCACATATATATATTTAAAAGGAATGTTTTATATATTTTAAAAATTTTAGCCTAGCTTACAATTCTAAAGCAAAAAAATATATTATAATTTAAAGTAACAATGGAACGCACGCGGTCTAGTTTCAATAGGATTTAGATGGCGTTCACAGCACGGTGTCTGCAAATGAGCATGCCATTATAATTATGCTTATAATTTGTATTAGTTAGACAATTTCATAATATTGGTAAAATATAGACTTTAATTATTTTAATTACACTTTTTTTTTCAGGTTAGGACTTCCGAATTCTGGAAGCAGCCTCTTCAGTGGCAGGACTTAACGCCGTGTTTTGCCTCCTTATTAGAGCGAGGAAATAACAATATTAAATATTTCATTATCTCAGGTGAGAATCAAACCCACAAGCTTTTACAGTTATTTAGTTCCGTTAGATATTTTTGTAATATTCGTTTTTAACCTCTACGGTTTTTTCTCCAAACTAACGTAGACAGAGAGTCAAGATACTTCTTTTTACACTTTCTCACAGCCGTAACCGCTGTGCGTAGAAACGTTAAATTTGGACAAAAGTTTACTTTCATAATCTGGACATCCACTAAGAAGGGATTTTGAAAAATTTTAACTCTAAAGAGATGAAATAGGGGTTCAAAGTTTGTATGGAAAAAAATTTAAATCGGCACCGATTTTTATAAAATTTGTAATTTAGATTTTTAAAAGTATTTAATTGAACACGTATTTCATCGTTTTGTAGAGTTCTCCCCCTAAGGGTGCAAATAAGGGGTTGAAAGTTTGTATAGGTTTTTTTTAAATCGTCACCAATTTTTATAAAATTTGAAATTCAGACTCTTAAACGTATATAATTAAACACATGTTTCATGGTTTTCTAGAATTCACCCCCTAAGGGTGCAAATACGGGGTTGAAAGTTTGTATGGGAAAATTCTTAAATCGCCACCGATTTTTATAAAATTTGATATTTAGACTCTTAAAAATATTTAATTGAACATATGTTTCATGGTTTTCTAGAATTCACCCCCTAAGGGTACCATACAAACTTTCAACCCCTTATTTGCATAAGGGGTTGAAAGTTTGTATGGAAAAATCTTTATATCGCCACCGATTTTTATAAAATTTGAAATTTAGACTCTTAAAAATATTACATTGAACACATGTTTCATGGGTTATTAGAATTCACCCTTAAATACGCAAGCGAAGCTGCGCGCGTCCGCTAGTATAGAATAGATACATAGGTACCTACTATAGGTATCCTACAGGTATACTTTAGGTATACTATAGATACCTGATAAGTAGAACGAATGAATTGTCGATTCTTCATGTAAAGATAACAAAGCTAGGTTTCGCAGTGACATTTCGTATAGATACGCTATTTGTGTTACAGGAAACAATATTTTGTTAGGATCTATTCTGAATGAACTTTTGTGTTTCGGATTTGATCAAGTGAAAGAAAGAAGAGAGTTTTTAGACGTTTCAATTATTTGATACTAGTGTCGTATTTGCGGCTTCGGCATAGTAGGGCAGGCAGTAGGTGCTTAATGTTGAGCTTTGCGCCGAATTTTCGAGATATAGCATATTGACAGGCGTAACTGAACACCGCTCGTTGTCTTGTTACCTAAGCCACGAAAATTAATGAATTCATTACCCTGAATGGGATTCGAACTCATAGCTGTCGTTTTTACAGTGAGACACTATGCCACTGCGCTACGACGTATTCTTATATGAATTTTCTCGTTAAATATTTTTTTAAGAATATATTTTGTTATTCTTTCTATCAAAGCAATTTTAATATAATATTTATTATAAAGAATAAAGAAAAACTTTCACATTTTGAAGCAATGAAATTATATTTACTGAACATGTTAACATACATTTTGTTTCATAAGTTTTATCTATATATATAAAAGGACTTGTCCTCACTGACTGAGGTAAGACGCACGCACAGCCCTAACCGCTGTGCGTAGAAACGTGGAATTTGGACAGATGTTTACTTTCGTAATCTGGACATCCACTAAGAAGGGATTTTGAAAAATTTTAACCCTAAAGGGGTGAAATAAGGGTTGAAAGTTTGTATGGAAAAAAATTTAAATCGGCACCGATTTTTATAAAATTAGAAAATTCAGACTCTTAAAAGTATTTAATTGAATACGTGTTTCATCGTTTTCTAGAATTCTCCCTCTAAGGGTGCAAATAAGGGGTTGAAAGTTTGTATAGATTTTTTTAAAAATCGGCACCAATTTATATAAAATTTGAAATTCAGACTCTTAAAAGTATTTAATTGAACACATGTTTCATGGTTTTCTAGAATTCTTCTCCTAAGGGTGCAAATAAGGGGTTGAAAGTTTGTATGGAAAAATCTTTAAAACGCCACCGATTATTATAAAATTTTTAATTTAGACTCTTAAAAATATTTAATTGAACATGTGTTTCATGGTTTTCTAGAATTCACCCCCTAAGGGTGCAAATAAGGGGTTGAAAGTTTGTATGGAAAAATCTTTAAATCGCCACCGATTTTTATAAAATTTCAAATTTAGACTCTTAAAAATAATTCATTGAACACATGTGTCGTGGTTTATTAGAATTCACCCCTAATTACGCAAGCGAAGCTGCGCGCGTCCGCTAGTATATTTATAAAATTGTGCTGTATATTTTTTGATCAAAAAATTTCATTATCATATTTCATATATTTAAAATAAACATAATTCAATTTTAAATAATTTTTATGTTAGTTTTTTAGCTTTACGCTGTATCCCGCTTATACTAGAGTAGGCAAAAGGAACCTAGTGTTAAGGCATTCTGTTTTTCACTCACTTTTGATTATTTTAGAAACGAATAATAAAAAAACTTTCTTTGAACACGCTCTACATGACATGCTCTGCTGATTATTTTTCTTCCTTCAGTTCCTTGTATTGATTATTTTGAGGCCAGTAATGGTACAAAGTGTGACTGTAATACCGACTGGTTGTGGGTTCGATCCCTACTCGAGGAGATGAAATATTTATTTAAATTTATGTTACCATTTCTTCGCTCTGGTGCCGAGGCAAAGCGCGGCGTTGAGTTCCGCCACTCAACAGGCAATACCTCCAGAATAACACTAGGTTCCCTCTACGTACCCTGCTGTGTGCGAGATACAGCGTGAAGCTGAACAAAATATTATTTATAACTATTACTTACCTATTTACCCTTCAAAATTATAAACTCTCGGGCAACCCTTTAAAGTAAACCATACTAAATAACAGAGAAATTAGTTAACTAGGACGCATGGCCATACTAATTGCTTCATCAAGAGCGAGCTGAACACTTTCCGTAGCCTATCATTTGCATAGGACAATAGAGCTCTTAGCCCAACTTCTCCGAAGTACTCCTACGTATATACTAGTAGTGTCGTCTCTATAATATATGTTTTAAGAAACTTATTTTATTATATGGATTATATTAAAAACATATTGGGATTCTTGTGTGCGTAAAAGCAAAAGTTGTTAATTCGATTCCCACTCCAGGGTATTAATTAATTTGGTTTTCTCGCGTTTTTTGTTCTCATTTACTCGGCATCATTATCAAAATTTAAAAGAGAAATCCAATATGCTCGAGATAATAACAAAATAGGACAGGACAAACCAAAACTACACATATGTGCTTAGCCATTTCACGCAATTTTTCTCAAAATGAGAGATTTCTCTCTACCTACTCTATGCAGAGAGAAGCCTCTCTGGATACTAAACCTAGTATAAACGCACGCCAGTCTCTACTGTCATTGATATATATTAATTTGCACCCAAATTTGCGAGATATTGTTATTGAGTAGTGGTGATCAAGGACGTGAAAATAATTCTTTACCACGACTGACATCGAACCCACAACCTTCTCGCTTACAATCAGATATTGTATACTCGTATTATAAGAAATTGAAGACAAAAGCATGAAATATTCATAGATTATGTTGAAATTTATGAAGATATTTGTTTCCTAAAAAACAAGATGTTTAAAAACTCCCATTCGAGTAGCGGGGAGGCGATAAATCAATCAACGTTATTTGATTTAAAACCTGCTAAGTGTATTGGGGCCGACGAAATTAATTCGGTTTTTTTTTGGGGGAATTCGTAAAAGTAAAAGTTTGTGATTTGTAAGGTTTAGTCTTGGTGTTATTTTTAAGGTTTTTCTTTTTGTTCGTTGTGTTTTTCTTTATTTTATCTTTGCATATTTGTGTGGATATACTTGTGGACTGTATATAACGTAAGATTGGACACATTCTTTATTATTTTTTAATCTAAATGAATATTAATTACTTTAAATGTTTGATAAGAAAATATAATTTTAAAATACATTATTTTCTATAAGATTGCGAAACTCAACGCCGTGTAATATTAACAAACAAAGAAATTAATTAAACTTCTATACTTTCAAATTGCACAACGATTGAGTACTTACTAATCCTAATATATAGGATATAAATAAACATATATCTAAGTATAAACACCAGTAAGGATTTAAAAGTTAATTTTATAGCGACTTTAAATTTAAAGTGATGCCATGTAAAGGCTTACATCGTATCCTACTAAGGCAGTTTCACACGAGCGCTCATTAGCAGGCGGCGCAGGTTGCCTTAATGTCTTCATCCGGCAACTATCTTTTGAAATTTATTGTTAGATCGGCTTTAAATTTGAAAAGTAATTGTAAAAATATATTTCTTCTTCAATAGTTAATTATGTGTAGAGGGGTAATCGAGATGGCTGTAGGTTCGATCCCATTTCGGGGGAATTATTTATTTTTATTTGCAAGCATTGCTTGATGAGTGGATGATTCAACACCGGGCTTTGCCTTGTTTCGACGTTCGATCATTCCACACGCAAACTTTGCAAAAAGGGAAGGACACTGTCTTAACACTACTTTCCCTACTATATGCGGGATACAGCGGGAAACTGCTATTGGTATTTTAAGCAAAATTTCCCAGAATATAGCCAGATTGTTGTTAATAAATCTAGGATAGGATGGTTGTGTAAGTGTTCCTCAATACTTGGACTAAGTTTGATCTTATCGCTGTAAACTTTGTTAAATATGTATTTTGTATGCAAAGTGAGGTTTTGTAATACACAAGTTTTAACAGCCGCCCCGAGTACATGGTCTGGTTTCATAAAATACTTCGGAAGTGATCGTGAGTTCTATTCCCAAGTTATGTTGTTATTATATTTTAATGAAGTATTTGTTGTTGAAGGCGTCGTGGCAGGGGCACATGGGTGCGACTGTAAATACAACGGTTGTGAGTTCGATTCCCACGCGAGGAAACGAAAGATATTTCCATTTCATTGCTCTGAAAACGAGCCAAAGTACGGCGTTGAATTTCCCCACTCAACACGCAACGCTTCCTAAATTCCGCGCGGAGTGTCTTAACACTAGGTTCCCTCTGCCTGACAACATTGTTACTGTATGTGGGACACTGCGTAAAGCTGATTTTTTACTTTTAAATAATATAAATTCACCACCACATGAAAATATTTTCTTAATATAAATGGACTTACGTTAAATATTAAGATTTTAATATTATGTTTTGTCTTCACAAAGGCTCTCGTATCCTTTCATGCATGCCCTACACGCAAGGTCTGCAGAACGCGTCGATGTTTTAATTACCACCTCGGGGCTTTCACGTGAGCACGTGGAGAATTTTTATACATTTTCATTTCTATTTCGTTTTAAATTTAATTTATACGATGTGCACCATAGATACTTACTAGCATATGTTTATTTTTTGGGATTTCGTACCTTAAAAGGGAAAATGAAACTCTTATAGAATCACTCTCTCAAAGATTACCTTCTACGAAGTGTTATCTTTGCTCTTTTCCCTCTTATTTAAATGTGTGCTAAGGACTTTCACCAGAGAGAACATAGTGTTAACACCCTCCATTTTACACTTTCCGTCCAAATTATTTATTTACTACTGCGTGTTGAGTGGCGAGCTTAACGCCGCGTATCTGAATATCCGATTATTTATTTTCTATAATATTTGAACTTATTACCATTTTGTTGCAAATGCAAGTTAAGCATTGACAGTATAGAATTATAACTATATCCATATATTTAAAATTAATTAATTTACATATTATTCAAACACCCATTCGTAATAATGATTATAATATTGAAATTATTTTTTATTTCCCTATCTTGATAATAGAAAACCCGGCGTTGACTTCCACGATTTAATTAATAAAGACTAAGACTTAATTAAAATTCCACAAGAAAAACTAAGGTAATTTCTGAAATAACGCTACCTCGGTGCAGGTTAACTTTGGTAATTATAAGCACATATTACTTCACGAACTTCCACTACGCGTTCAACTTAGACTTACATGGTATAACTAAATATAGAGTCTTATTATTTTCTTCAGAAGTTTTTTTCCCAGAATAAAAATTATAAGCTAAATATTCCCTTTTAATAAATCTCCCTACAAAGTCGGTCTTGATTGTAAAAGTTGTTAAGTACCTGTGTTTATCGAATTTTTTTTAAGCATTTTTAATAACGTTACATCGTTCCGAGGGTGAAGTTCTGACGTATAATATTGTTTTTTATGCTTATCAGTTTTGTGCCTATTTATTTTTGTAGAAAGAGAGATGGTAGTGTTAAGACACTTCGTTTTTTGCCATATGACCAATTTGGAGACATTTCATACAGAGTAGCAGTTGGCTTGAGTCACTAAGTCTTAAATCGCTTCATGCTGTATTCCACACGCAGTAGGGTAAGCTGAGAAAACGTAGTGTTTGAATACTCCGTTGCCCACTTTTCGTCGAATTCTTCTTTAAGGGACTCTAGATCTAAATATTTGATATTAATAACAGTTTGACAGATGGACAGACGACGAAGTGATCCTATAAGGGTTCCGTTTTTACCTTTTGAGATACGGAATCTTAAAAACAAAAAGTTTTAAAGAAAATATGCAAAAATTTTGAAAAGTAAAAATTTTCTTCACAATTTCTACTGCGATAATTTCTTTAAACGTTCGTTAATATATTCTGAAACTTTTGCTGGATTCAGTTAATTGATCTTAAAATTGAAATTATTTGTAGAATCATCTTATATTCAACAAGTCCATTATTCTGATGATCTATATTTAAGGAACAAGAAAAGAAGGTAGAGAGCTAAGTCACTTTGATTATACATTTCGTTCATATAAAAATATTATTATTTTACTTAATATTGTGTTCTGTACATAGCAGGGTGAACAGAGACACTCTCTGTTCTCTTTTAAGACACTGTTCAACAATTTTCGCCGAATTTCGAAGTATTACGTGTTGAGTGGTGGAACTCAACGCCGCGCTTTGCTTCGACATCAGAGTGAAAATATGAGAATATTAAATATGATCTTACCTCGTGTGGGAAGTCACATGCTTGTGCCCATATGCCCATACGCTGTCATGGTGCAGCGGCATAATGATTGACAACGCGACGGTTGTGGGTTCGATACATATATGGGGAAATATAATATTTTTATTTCTTTACTCTGGTAAATAGATAAAGCAAGAGAGTTCCGCCATTAAGCACGAATTTAATGAAAATTGGGCAGTACTTGCGGAACGGAGTATCTAAACACTAGGTTCCCGCACCTTACCCTGCTATACGAGTATACAGGATACAGCATGAAGAAGCAACATTTTTAAAATTCTCTCATATTTACAGCAAGGAGGTACATTCAACACAAAAACCGCGTAAAACTGAGAACTCTGAACTCGCCTCATTAAAACTTTTCAAAAGAATTAAATAACGGGCAAAACCAATCCGTTTAGTACGCGAGACTTACACTTCTTGTTTAATATAATATATCTGTTTATTATACGCTGTTAATTCTATTATTTTTTCTTTTTTTCACGCTGTAGTCCCAATATAGCGGTGGGCCGAGGGAACCTTGTGTTAAGATCAAGATCACATAGTGTTAAGTTAATTTATGTTAGTTATGTGTTAAGAGTTATGACCCAGCCAATTTTTTTGACATATCTTTAATGATCTCGGAAACGGAGTATCTTAACACTAGGTTCTCTCTGCTTACCCTATCAACAATACATAAAATTAAAAAAATATATATTACATATCACAAACTACCCAATTATCGTCGCAATGTTACAATAAAACAAAACACAATTCAACATACGTTACACTACTAAGTACAGACCCGTCCAAAACAAACGTAACACTCATTCATAATTGGGTCATCCATTGCAATTTACGTTCAGTATACTGCATCAGATGCAGTTCAAACAGAAATAGAAACAGAAATAACTATTATCTACTTCCAATTAGGGTGCAAGTGCATTGTAGTCGAAACGCGCAGCTGCACAAACAAGCACAAGTTTTGGATTTAGCAAAATTTATTGATTCATGCCTTTCAGTTTCAGATGCTTTCAGTGGAGGCGTAACTTAGGTGGAGCCTGCGATACTAATTTATTAGTTCAGAAATAGACTAGATGATTTTATCTGGTTTTGTCTGAAATAGAAGTTTTTAAATGTAATTTTGTATGAACTTCGACGTGTAATCATATCCTATAGGGTACTTCCCATGGATCTCCAATTATGAAATATTATTTTTTTATTATATACTGGTAATCAGTCACCCGAAGGCAGGATATTACTGTATTTCAAGTCAAATTATCTATCAACTGCTAAACTAAGCTCTAAACTCAGTATCGATTTGTTCTTAATGAGTATCAGGGATGGCAGTTCTAGGTTAACAAGAATCCTGGAAGTACGCCAGTTGGGAAATGTAAGATGTTATATTAAGTGGGGCATGGTTGATACAGTGCATTTTCTTAAGTAGTTACTATCCAAATCAGTTTTTCTGGCTAATATTTCATTTTTGTGCTTGGCATTTGATTGGCACTCTTGGCAATGATGATAAATGGGATTATTAAATTTAATTTATTTTTCAAATTTAAGTAAAAGTGGCAAAGCATGGCGTTCAGTTCCACCTTTTAACACCCAATGAAAGGTGTGTGGAAAGTTGAGGATGGAGCATATTAACGATACGTTTTTCTAATAGAGGCGGCGAACTATAATATAATAAGAATTTAAAAACATAATAATAATTTTGTTTATAGTCTGTTAAGATGGCAAACTTAGTAAAGTTACTAGTAGTTACTAATAACATTCATTAGTTCTGTGGTCGACGCTATCGGTTTGCAATGGAAAGGTTTTGATGTTAATTGTGCTCTTGGAATAATATTTAATTACAGTGTATTGCACATAATTTCATACAAAAATGTATAATAGACGCAGTTAACCCTAAAAGTCATTGTATACCAGCCAACCTTGTCACATAAGAATAAATATATAGGTATAGGTACAAGAGTATATAAAGTTATATACATAGAAATGTCTAGAATTCGTTTAGAATACATGCATATATCGAGAATATTATAATTTTCTCATTCTTATATGAAGTCAAGGATTGAGTTCTAACTCACACCACCACGCTTAATCCCGCAGAGGACAGAGGGTAGGTAGAGGAAACATGGACATTGGACACCTAGTATTGAGACACTCCGTTCCCATTAAGACAATTCCTATGATCATAATATAATATGATGTTTGATTATTTTTTCATGCCTGCTATTAATTATATATGCGTTATATATGTACATTCGCACACACAAATCATAAAATCGATACATACAAAATCGATTAAAAGCTATTTGCAGATGTAAATGAAATCAAGCAATGCTATTCGAATGCAATAAATAACCGAGTTGTATCTAGATGTGTCATCAAATGAGTAATTGGCCAATAGCGAGGATGCTCGTTAGCATTCCGCCGCTCGCCAGGCGCGAGTTAATTAGTTTGGCGCGATGATACGTACACACAGGCTTATTAGGATTATGCTATTTCTAGATTATGTGCTAATTTTGCAGGTTTTTGAAGGAAAAGTGAGCGGTAAGGGAGGATTACCTGGGTTGATATTCGAAAACGAAGTATCAAAGACACTGGAGGAAGATGGAAAAGCATGGAGAACCCCCGGAGCTTGTATGGAGATGTTGATGACAGTAGATGAGTAGCGTTTGGCGTTCTGCACTCTCTAGTCAAGCTAATGCTACAATATCTTTACTACAATATTTACTAACAGAAACTTTAAATTACTAATCGTGTTTGTTTTACTTGGCACCGATTTCAAAATTATAAAATCTTTGTAAAATTGTTTTTTACGTTTTAGTTCGTTGTTTGAGGTTTTTATTTTTGTTAAAAATTATTTAAGTTCTATTTCATTTCTCTTAGTGGAAATCGAACCCACAACCGTCGTCGCGTTTATTTTTGCACGCTTATCATCTGCATCACCACGGCCTAAGTTGTTATGCAATCAAAAATTTATCAAATATTTTAGTTAAGCTTGATGAACAAGCAAATAAATAAATATAACATTCGTTCGTGGCATTATGTTATCTGATTCAGATATTTTACCAACTAACTAAACTGAATATTAAACGTAGCTGCTTTTAATGGGATATAAAGAAAAGTTTTTAATAGTAAAATGATAGAAATGTGCCATTATCTCCATAAAAAAATTAACTAACTTTGATTTTGAATGATTTGGAAAACATACGGAGTGAAATTTTGTACGAAATTCCATGATTGCAAACAATTTATTACTATACTCACTTGACTCACAAAAAAAACTCAATAATTGAACTTTTTGCTCAATTTAAACACTTATAAATTGAAAATATTTTTTTCTTAAGTATAATATGTTTTAAGAATTATTGCCTATATAGTCTTATATTATGAGAGTTGTCTTTTTTTGCTTTCATCTAGGCGGGACTCAACGCCGCGTTCTTCATCCGATCTTCCGTCAACTCATCCTGCAAGAATGCTATTAAGAAATTGTTGGTTATAGTTTGATATAATAATTATGTCCACTGAGAGAAGGATGCCACCTTATTCCATCCGTGACCACGGACTGCTGCACAGTCAAACATTTTGCAGTCAGTGGTCAAATCTTAGGTTTCCAAAACTACATAATGAACGCAATTAATCCGGTGTAAATATGGTGAAAATCAAGGATCTTAATTTATCTATTTGTTTTAATTTGCCTATAACAGTGAATAAAGCCATTTTTTTAATAATTTCATACATAAATACAAAAGTATAAACACTGTAATAATTAATGATTATACTTAGGTCAATACATTTTATGTCTATCTACATCTAAAAGAATTTTAAAAAAATCCGTAAACCCACTCCGTGTGACCCCAAAACCACTCAACGGCATCCGATTGTTCACAATGATTTATGTATAAAACGCGATGCGTCTGCAAAAGTTCGCCAGCACTTGGGAAAATGCGATTCATTCTATCGTTCAGTTTTTGGGTATAGGCTGTAAGTGTCTAACTTAGATTTTTTATGGTTGTCCAGGGTCAGGGGGTGACTGTAAACGTGACAGTGGTGAGTTCGATTCCCATTTGAGGAATCGGTAACGAGGCAAAGCGCGACGTTGAATGTTTGAGTTGACGACTTTAGGAATTCGGCGGAAAGTGGAGATAAAGTGAATTAATGGGAATGGAGCGTTTGAACACTAGGTTTCCATGTTCCAGTGGGAATTGAAGCCGTCGTGTTTACAGTCAGTTATTCCCACTGTGCTACTAGGGCGTCATTTGTATAAAAAAAGATCTGTATAAATATGTATAAACAAAGAAAGGATTTCATAAATAAGAGTTTAATGCTTTTCTTTTGTGTAATAACTTTTTAGAATCAAAATCTTATTTTAAGCATATATTTGCTTGTAGGTATATATGAGTAGAAGGCGTCGTGACGCAACGGCGCAGCATTCACACTCACAGTAAAAATGGGGCGAAAAGTTGAGAAAGGAATGTCTCAGCACTAAGTTCCCAGGTTCCCTCTATGGAACCTTTCCAGATCTACCACACCATGACAGATGATATCAGAAATCTCATTTAAACAAAATCACACCAGTGTATAACTAGTACAATATAAATAGAGCTCGTTTCGTAACGTAATTGGGTTAGACGGACAAATTGGTGCCCTGGGCCTTATGTACGGCTAACGAACGGACGGTACAAAATTTCATTGTAGAATACCGATGCGGGAAATAATGAGGGTGGCAAAAGTTTTTATAAGTAAATGAGTGAATTAAAGAAACAAAACGTAAGCTAAAAGTCAATTCTTTTGGTTTTTGTCTTTAGTCGTTGCGGTGGTCGTAAGTTCAATTTCGAGTTAAGGACTATCTAAGGGTAGCGTAAATAGAGAGAACCTTCTGTCAGGATACTCAGTTCTCCATTTTTGAATTAACAAATAGCAAGATAGACAAGACAAGCAGCACTTCCTGTTTGATTTTTGAGATATTGTGTACCGATTTGCGAAACTTAACGCCGAGCTTTATTTAGCAGAGCAGGGAAATGTATATGTATATTAGAACAATAGATATTATTTGTTCTGATTATTGAGCGTGAAGGAAATCTAAGATTTAAGCGGAACTTAACGCCAAGTAATTTATTTATAAAAAAATATATAATATAAAGATATTACAAAGAAAATATCCCGAAATAAAGAGTGAAACGTGTCATATGCGACACTCCAGACAAATTAGATCAACGTCGTTGAGGCAAGTTTTATTATATGTTATAGGGTCATGTGTGTAAACAACATAAGGAAATATGGTACAAGTACATAATTTTTTAGCATCATGCTGTATCCTGCACCTAGTAGGGTAGGCAGGGAACCTGGTAACCTAGTATTATGGATACTCCACCCCCATTGAAACACTTTCTCGGTACCACAAAACATAAAAAAGAAGAAATACTCCACGACTGGCTCCATAAATATTCTTTTTACTTTTATATATCACGAAATGATGCGGCGTTTATCTCTGCTAATCCGCACAGTGTCTCAGTAATGTGAACGTTGTAAATATAAACCTATTTAATCAAATATTATCATAGTATGTGAGGAACACTTTAAAAAATGCTAAAATGCTTCATAAGCATTTCAAAGTCCTCCGCTCAAAGAAAGGTGCGCTAAAATTGTTCACGAATTCGTAGACTTAAAAATAGATGAATGCTTAAACTGAGAGTTGTTTGTCCTTTGACGTGTCTCATAAAAGCCTCACGAGGGTTAATAAAGAAAAGTGCTTGGTGTACTTATCAGGTCGTTGCTATTCGCCCTAAACATAAAATATGCTACAAAAATACATACGAAATTTCTTGGATTATGTATACAGTACATGCATATCCTCTTAAGCGGACGTGGATATAGTATTTGTTTGTGAAAATGTCATTTCTAATATTATATGGGGAGTAAAACGATAGTTGTGGGTTCGTTCTCCGGTTCAGAGAAGACGATAATATAATTTTAATTAGTTATAATAGAATTTATTACTATTTTTATATATAATTCAAAGTGGGTTCGATTTCCACTCGGAGAAAGGAGTTATCAGGCAAAGGGCGGCGTTGACTTTCACCAGTCAACACAACATTAAAATGCCTTACTTGCTTTTTAATTGGACTTGAACCCACGTCTCTTAGTAACTATTACATTAATTAAAACTTCACAGAACTATAAGTACGTAATATAGAAATATAAAATAAATGAAAGAACAATAAGAATAATGAACAGCAATGTAAATCCATCGATATTAATTATTTTTATAAATACTGTTTCATTAATGGTTTTTTAGTATTGTTCTTTTACAATTATATATCATCTGGGTTATAAATGGTATGGTTGTGAGTTCGCTCCCTACTTGGGGGGGAAATGAATTATTTTATCTGGAACCTTCCTGACCGCCGTTGATTGAGGTCGTCGTGCGACTGTAAACGCATCGGTAGTAGGTTCGATTCCCACTCGGCGTAATGAAATATTTAATATTTGTATTTCCTCCCTCTGGTAATGAGATGAACAATTTGGCGGAACATGCAGAAAGAAGTGTTGTATGGGAGAGTGGAGTATTTTATCTCTTGGTTGCCATGTTCTCGAAGCCTATTCTGATATGTGAGACTTAATATACTTTTTTTTAGAAAACGTATAAAAAATTGAACGTAGCTGGATCTGAACCCGCTCCTCTTAGAAACCATTATTTAATATAAACATTCCCTCAGAGTGGTAATTGAACCCACAACGATCCTAACACACTAAACTATTCCACATATAATACAAAGCCTCTCAGAAAATATATATCGAAATAGCTGTAATAAAGTCGTTCGAGGCTATTTGTATAGGCCTGTGCTTACCTGCCGAATCATTCGTAAACTTAGTTAGGGGACGCTGTTGACAAATGTATTTATATTTTGTAACTCTAGTTAATGTTCATGTTGAATGTTACATGCGCCTTGTGGATTTTACTATTATGATGAATTTCTAAGGACTTTTTGTTCATAAAGTTTATTTATTCGTTTTAAATAAAACTATTTTACATTTAACGAACTCGAGTTGAGTCTAGCCGTTACTATGGACTACTGTGGTGTTTAAATTGTATACCACTAAATATATGTTATTAATTCGGTTAAAGAGTTCCCTTTAAAATGTATAATACTCGTGAAAATAAAATTGTAGCTAAACCCTCCTAAATGAAAAGCCTGGATTTGTAAAATTTAAAAAAAAACATTTATAAAGCCTATTTTTAGGGTTCTGTACCTCAGAATGTACAATCAGAACCCTTATAGGATCACTTTTAATTACAAATTTATGTTTGTAGTTAATTTCATTCAAAATGTGCGCATATGCCCGCAAACTTAACTTATTATAACGAATTTTTATTGTTAAATTTTTGTCAGCTTCAAACTTTATTACACGTACTAGGGCTAGGCAGAGAGATCCCAGAGTGAAAACATTCCATATTCCACTTTCCACAGCAAAAGCGTATTGACAAGCGGAACTCAACACCGCACTTTGTTTTGACTAAGCATTCCCCGCGTAAGCAAATCGAACCCACAAATCCTTTCAAATGACACCAGACGCACTTTTACTTAACCATAATTAAAATGCTAACAAAATAACATTTATTTACATAAAATATTTATGTTTTAAGACATCCATTGCCTGACGTCAGCTCGTCCTGTCCTAAGGGATAGATTTATATTCAATTTAACTTTTTCCTGCAAGGTTGCTATCCGTTACGAAAATATAAGAGCGGATAGCTCGGGGATGCTAAAAACCTCATAGGGATTGGTAAAATTATTGTTATTTATAAACGTATTGGAAATCAATGTTAGGCCTTTGTAGGCTGAAAAGATAATTTTTATGTATTTTTTTGAGTTATGATACTATACCTACTATGTGCTTAAAGAAAATATTGATAGATATTTTTTTTATATGTTTAGTCAATGACATGTAATTAAAATGAATACAGGAACTGCAGAATATTTAGAATACTAGTTTGTTGTAATCTTGGGACACTAGGTTCCTAGGTTCCCTTCGCCTACCTTACCATAAGAAATACTATAAATGACCAAAACTTTGCATTGGTTTACCTTTCAACACGGTAATTTTTGTAGCATCACATTCACGCACATAGTAGAATAGGAGGATGGAAACAGGAACCTGGGATCATAGTGTTAAGATACTCTCGCTCGTTCGACGTTCTCAAGTTTCCATTGAATTCTGGAGCCATTATGAATTAACTGGCGGAATTAAACGCCGCACTGTGAAACGCCGCACCGCCTCGTAAGTGAAGCAAGAAATTGAAAATATTTAAATATTAATCAAACCCACGACCGTCACGCTTACACTTTACAGTCGCACTACCCATGTGCCCGAGCGGTACGACGTGGTACTTGTAATGAGCAGAAATTGAACATGTAACCTTGATGTGACGATAAACTCAACTTTGACCTTAGTGATGAATTATTTTTAAATATTTCTTATCTGGATACTACTAAAATGTTATTTCGCCCTATATGGGTCATAATCAGAAAAGTGGACATTTTCGAATTTGTAACGTAACTG
>JAEBDU010012346.1:44950-62404 GCA_016802625.1 Heliconius numata | reverse complement strand
ATTTTAATAAGTACTTTAGAAGTTGTTACAATATCAAAACATCCTTGCTGCGAAACGCGCCCCGCGACGTTTTGCTTATACAAGCGCGTTATGAGCAGTCATCGGTGGTTCAGTGGTAGAATGCTCGCCTGCCACGCGGGCGGCCCGGGTTCGATTCCCGGCCAATGCATTCTATTTAATTTTCCTCACAGGTAGCCACGTAGTGCTTGCTTTTCATCAGGGACAGAATACCCTCTTCAGCATTAACCACAAGCTCGAAAAAAAAGCCGCCCGCTATAGAGGCATAGAAATGAAGATTTAGATGCGTTCGCACGTATTGGATAATTGGAGTTGAATGTATTATTTCAGCGCGATATATTTGGTTTCATATTTTTTGTAGTAGTTATTAGTAGGTAGGCTTTTGTTTATAATTTCTTCCGTTTAAAAATAGTCATTTAACTATCTAAAAATAGTCATTTAAATATATTTTAATAAGTACTTGAAAAGATTAGTAGCACAGATTTAAAATTACGGTACCTACTAAAAAATCCTTGCCGAGTAAAACAATTAGAAAATCCTTATTGAAACTACGAAAATGCGGGTTGCATTAGAGTTTAATTAATTTTCACATTATCTTAAGTGGTTTGCAAACATACATTATATGAATAATCCAGTAATAAAAGCGGGCGAAGCCGCAAGGGGGTCGCTAGTGCCATATAAGAACTAGAAGAAACTAAGTTAAAATAAGATATCAAGAATATCGAGTATGAGGAAGTACAGAGGAAGAGAAGATTTAGAGGATAAGCATGTATGGAATTAATGTCTATTGAATGTAATGCAGGATAGCTGCCAGCTAATGTAATAGATTGTACCATTGATTTTGAAAAGAGCAACTGTTGAGTTTCTTGCCGGCTCTTCTCAGCAGAACTGCCTTCCGAACCGGTGGTAGCTTTTTGTTCATATGTTCATTCGACGATTCAAGTGCTTATAATAATTGCCTATTTAAAGAAAGAATATTCTGAATTTGAACAGTCGTAAGTACTATAATAAAACAAAACGTTCCCATTAAAATATTATTTTTTTATCATTACAACGAGCGAAGCGAAAGAATCTAACAATTGAGCTAACCTATATATAATTTTAAAGAGAAACTATAATAGTTTCCAAGAACAATAAAATCCAAAAACATGGAAATACCGTTCCTCCAGTTCTGAACGTCATAAAAGTTATAAAGCATCATGAATACGTTGGATGAAGGAGAGACGACGTGCGATCGAGCGGGAAATGTCGTTTACGATTGCACTCAATAGCTTTTATGGTTTATGGTTAAATTGGTAATAGGTATTGATATTTTAGAAGCCTGGAGTATGTGGAAAGTTCTATTGGTCTAGTGGTTGTGATGTTTTCTAAGCTGTAGTGGGTTCGATTCGTAGTTCAAGGAAAATTGTTGTTGATAATTTGTCTGTAAATTTTGTATGAAAATTCTTTAGTACTTTTTCATCTTAACATTGTATACGGCACATCACAGGGTAGGTAAAGAGAACCTGGGAACTTAGTGGTAAGATATTCCGTTCTCCACTTTTAAAAAATTCTGGACGCATTGCATTTGAGTGGCGGAACTCAACGCCGCGCTTTCAGAGCGACAAAATAAAAAAACCAGTAGTTAAGTTTATTTATGTAAGAATTGTTATATTTTCTTCATTAAGCACAGAAAATCTACGGAATTGTCACTCCTATTCTACTTAAAAAATGTTAAAGACTGCAAGAAACATATGACACATCTGACGAAAATGTTATTATCTAAAAATGTGTTTTTTTATTTCCGTATTTTCCTTAAGTAGAGTAGGAAAAAAGGACCTAGTGTTAAAATTTTTTTAGTCGTTTTTTAGTCTTTTTTAGTTAAAATAGTATACTATATTATAATCTAAAATATTTTATTTTTTGGGTGGCTTTTTGTTACAGTAATTAATTCTAAAGCAACTAAAATATTCATATTTTAAGCTGCACCTGAGTTTTCTGAGTTTTTTTTTCTTCCATCTTCCATTTCGTGATGAATCACCAGCGCTATGTAATAAAATCTCTTGGAACAGAGTTATTACAGCTATTAGGGATGCGATTATAAAGAAGAGGATTATATTTTAATTAGTGTTGTTCTTTGTAAATTTTAATTGCTTTTATTATTTAAATGTTTTTTTAGGACTCCATACTTTTAAAGGATACCGGAATCCTTCTAAGATCATTTTGTTGTTCGTCTGTCAAGACTATTTATCTTGAGATTGCTTGGGGATATCGAGCTGAAATTGATATGAAATGTTCAAATCACTGTAGATTTCGATTTTGTAGCATTTTGTATGAAGCTGAATTCGTAGTCAAAACCTATAGGGTCCTTTCCGAGGACTTACTGTTATGAAATTTGACATGAAATGAGAACTTGCAATACGAATATAGGAAACAATCCGAAAAGCGAAAATTTATAGGTATTTCATAGAAAATTGTTTAGTCAACTCTCACACTCTTAGTTGTACTTCCCATTGATCTACAATCTATTGAAGTTGGTACCGAAGCCTTGGTGGGTGAGTGCGACTAGCACTGGATCGATTGTTGGATTTTTATTATGGTATACAAATCAAAATTTAAATAAATATTTAATTTCCTCGAGTGGGAATCGAACTCAC
This sequence comes from Heliconius numata, assembly GCA_016802625.1. Classification (NCBI taxonomy): domain Eukaryota; kingdom Metazoa; phylum Arthropoda; class Insecta; order Lepidoptera; family Nymphalidae; genus Heliconius; species Heliconius numata. The sequence goes on along the minus strand of JAEBDU010012346.1, from coordinate 59,750 downwards.
AACCAATCGATTTTACAGTCACACCTTGCGCTCCTACGCTACGACTGGCCCCCAATCAACTAAAAGTATTTATTAAAAATATTTTAGACTTATAATTAATTTCAAGCAAATACAACGTGAAATCATTTATCTGACAGCGAAATTCATAGAATAAACATAAGCTGTATAAAGTGGAAGACAGTAAATCATTTCACACAGTTCTGGTTTAGTGTTTTCTCGCCATTCTTAATCTGCAATCACATAAATTTTGATATTTTATATGGAATTGTATTTATTTTATTTTGTAGAATAAAATTAAAGTAATCATTATTTAAAAATTAACGTGATGGTTGTGGGTTCGATTTTCATTTAGAGGAATTTATTATTTTTATTTCTTCTTTTATTCTTTCTTCTCTGCTAACAAAGTAAATCGTGGCGTTGATTTTCTCCATTCAATTTATGACCGGTAAATGGGGAATGGAGAGTTCTAACATTAGGTCCACTTTGATTACCTGTTTTATGCGGGATACAGTGAGAACCTAAACAAATAGATCGTTTTGTACGCAGTTTTGTATTTATAACCTTTATTGTTTTAATAACTAAATATCACTAAATATTCTCTCTTTTTTCTTAAATACCATTTCCATTCATACAATAAATATAAAACGGAGAGCAGTAAATCATTTCATACAGTTCCTTCCGGTTCAGTGTTTTCTCGCCACTCTTAATCTAAAATCACATTAAACTTGATACTTTGTTTCAAATTGCATTCTCTCGAGCGCCTTATAAAAAGTTATACATAATGCATTGTTCGCCTGCAGCTGTCTTGGATGCAGCTACTATAGAAAAAGACTAGGAAGAGAAATTTACTAATATTATATTTATTAATAGTTTATTGTTAAAAAGATATGATTTTTTAATTATTTAGGTATTTAACGAATATATATAATAGAAAAAGTGACAGATTGTGGGTTCGATTATCACTTGAAGAAATTAAATATACGAGTATAATATTTTTATTTCTTTTTTCTGATAACGAGGCAAACCGCTATGGTGCCTTCCGCCACTCAACACGCAATGGTTCCGGAAGTCGTCGGAAAATGTGGGACGAATTGGCTTAACCCTAGGTTCCCTGTACTTACCCTTCTGTGTGCGGGATACAGCGTGAAGCTGAAAATTAAATAGTTTAAAAAAACTTAGTGAAAACCCATAGTACTAGTATAACAGTATAAAGATAACGAGAACAGCGAGTGGAAATACACACGACTTATCGGACTAAAGCGCTTCTCGATTCCGCAGCGCCCCGAGGATGACGTCTTGAATTACCTTTGTTTAAGATACTGCTATGTAAGAATGTTTGTTTTATTCACTTGTATATTGAAGCCAGTTGTGGTGTAATGTGCAAGTGTGTAGCTGTAAGCACGAGAGGTTGTAGGTTCGATTCTCAATAGAGGAAATTAAAATTTACTTAATATTTTCATTTCGTCGCTCTGGTGTAAAGTGGCAAAATTCAGCGGAAAATGGGCAACTGAGTGTTTTAATACTAGGCTTCTTCTGACTATCATGCTAAATTCGGATTTACAATTGAGAAAATGAAAATAATTAATTGTTTTCATTTTCTCAATGTGATAAGAGGAAAAAAACACATCTTTTCCTTTTCTACCCAACACACAATATCACGAAAATTGAATAGAAAATGAAGAACGAAATGTTTTAACACTAGATTCTTTATTATATTCTTGACCTATCTGTACTGAAAAAAAAAATTAACAATTATTTCACCGACTGGTAATCAAACCCACGATACAAATAAAATTACACTCAAAACAAGACAATGCCATCCAAAGCACCATACACACAAGAGATTTGTTTGATTCCCATACCACTCGAGCGGTCAGCTTTGCCGATTCCCATTATTAATTGAACTACAAACCACCGTAGTGAAGGCCGCGGGGCATCATTACGATACGAACATATGGACAGTGATCGTCATTGTTAGTAGATAGTACGTGATTGAAGATTGTAGTAGGTATTCAGAGACTGTGATTGGAATCTTACCTTATATATCCCCAATATTAGGTCCTTACATAAGAAAACGTGGGGAACGGAGTGTCTTAACACTAGATGTCGTGCGACGTCGACTCTACTGTGTGCGGGATATAGCGTGAAGCTCATCAATGAAGTACCTTTAAGACGGCAAATATGCATAGATACTTTTTGTTTTGATTAAAATAATTTGATATGTAAGGACCTGATAACTTCCATGTACAGACATCGATCAGTTCTTATTTTGTTATAAGTACAGATTCTCATTACCTGGTTTTGGTAATGGGGCAAACGCGGCGATGAGTGCCGCCGCTCAACAATCGACGCCTTGAGAATTCTGTGGAAAGAGAAGAACGGAAATTCAAGGCAATGCCTATCCTTCTATATACGGGACGCGGTTGATAGCTTCATGAAAAAAACTAATATTGTTTATAACAAGAGTAACTTAAAGTTTTACAAATGTTTCTTTAAATATTGGTTATAAATCAAAAATTGCATATTCGCTATGTCAGCTCTAACTAGAGCAATTCCCTTTCAATAAACATAATAAATCAATGTTTATTACATAGTGGGTCGTTTATATTGATGTATGCAGTAATAAAGATTTTATGCTTAGATTAGAGTTTTTTATATAAAAGTAATAAAAAAAGGAAATACTTTAATATTTTTTTAATTTCTTTCCTTTAGCTTTTAATTCCATTAGCTATGTTTTTTTACTTATTTTCAATTAAAATTGGCCAGAAGTAAATAAAAACAGAAAGACGTTGGCGGGAAGCGGATGGGTCTGAAGAGCTGAGGATCGAGTGTAATGGCGAGACTTCGGAAAGGCCTATGTCCAGCAGTGGACAAAAGATGGCTGTCATTGTGATGATGATGAAGAAATAAAACATGTTAAAAATATTAGATTACTACATTATATAATGTTACATTAGTACATTTGAATTAACCGAGTGGGAATTGAATCCACAACTGTCACGCTTACAGTCGCAAACTTGTGCCTCTGTGCCACAACGGCTTTAGTGATATTTTATATTATTGTTAGTAAATTATTTTAATATATAACTAAAAATCCTTGGTATAAGAGGTTTTTTTGTACTTAATCTTGTAATAAGCAGAGAGAACTTCCCCAATTAAATTTTATTTCGTTAATATTTGTAACATAACAATATTAGGCTAAAACCTAACATTTTAATACTAGCGCAGGTTGCACATTAGCATATGAAATTAACTCGTCACGGCCGCATCTGGCGCTGGATGACCACTCGCCTGATTGAAATTGCATGTACGACTGTTATTTCTTACATAAATATATATTTATGTAAGTATAGATATATATCTATTGAAATATTAGCATTAATACGTTTAATATGATAGCTATTTTAGAAACTACAGATGAACAGATGAACATACATACATGTCTACCGGTCAAGATAATAACCCTCTTTTTGCTCTTCCGCAGTCGGGTAGGTTTAAGGTTAAAAAAACCACACGGCAGTGAAAAAACCAAGCTAGCATAATTTTTTGCTGCATTATGTATGATTTTTGCTGCGTAAAACCTATACGGTACTTCTCATTGCCCTACTGAAAAAAAAGCTGAAAAGTTAACATTTACAAAAATTTGATAGAAAAACATAATTATACACTTAGCTAACTATATATATCTAACATATAAAATTTAAAGTATAAATATTTAAATATGACAATATTGATAGATCAATATCCACTATACTTCCCAAGCATTTTTAACTTCACAAATCCTAGCAATAATACATCAAAGACCAAATCACGTTTTTCCATTATTGAATGTAAATAAAAAAACCCTATTATAATATATTTTGTTAAAGTAGTTGATAAAATGCTGAGTAAACACACTTTCTATTAATGTACGATTGGGAGAAAAATAAATATCAATAAATCGAAAGGTAGCATCAAAGGGAAAGCCTAACTATGGCAGAGTGAACCTAAACAGCTTGCAAAGTAATAAGTATCATAATATTGTGATATAAGAATATCATATTTTTCAGAGGCCAGTCGTGGCGCAGAAGAAAAAGCATGACACTTATACGTGACAGCTTGTGGGTTCGATTCTCTCTCGAGGAAAAAAAATATTTAATATTTTCATTTCAAAGCGTCGCGTTCCGCTACTAGGCACGTTATTTGTTGAATTTGTGGAGAACGGAGTGTCTTAACACTAAGTCTACCTTGCTAAAACGGGATAAAACGGAAAGCTAAAACAAAAAAAAATCACAAAAGAAAGTCGTAATAGAGCCAAGAAAATAAAAATACACATATGTTTAGAATCAACACATACATTTCTATTTCTATTGAAAAATATAACTTCTCTAAGTAGAAGCAAATAGGATACGTAAATATGGCGACGTTTGAATACGATGCAATTGTAAGCGATACTCTCACAAATTGGATGGAGGTTTTGTGTATTTTCACATAGTATTTTTATTTCTATGGATTTTCTAAATATCGTTTACAATAACTCGTGGTATTAAATATCTCGGGCTTAGGCAAATAAAAATAAACATCAGACAATCAATGACGACTTGTACTAGGTTTAGTACCTATCACGTCAAAAATCAGCTTCACGCTGTATCCCGCATACAGTAGGGTAGACAGGGAATCTAGTGTTAAGACACTCCGTTGCCCACTTCCCGCGGAATATTGATAATGTGTGTTGAATGACGGAACCAAACGGCGCGCTTTGCCTCGCTACTAGAGCAAGGAAATAAAAATATAAAATATTTCATCGAATGGGAATCGAACTTACAACCTGTCATAATTAATTATATAATTAGTACACGTAAATTTAATTGCTAATATAAATAATATAGGTATAGTACTTTCAATATCAATACACGAACTCATGTTTAGACACGTTGATAAATGCGTGCGGTGTCCGCTGTCAATACTGTGCGATGTTAATATACGGCCGCTTTGATTTACGACTATAGTTCATTAGTTACGTGCTATCTAACTATTAGTTTATACAAATATGGATGTTATATAAGATATGTGACTAAGGTAGGTGCGCGAAGGTTGTGGGTTCGATTCCCATTGTAGTAGTGAGAGTAAGCGTGGCGTTCAGTTCCGCCGATCAAGGTAATTAAAAATTCTTCAGTAGGTGGGGAATGGAAAATGGCTTATCTCATTGCTTTTGACGAACATCAATTCGTATATTATAAAGTTCGAGATACTAAGCAGTAAAGTTACGTAATTTTTTTTAACCCCATAGAGTAGGCAGAGGGAACCTAATGCTAAGATACCCAGTTACTAATTTTCCGACTAATTTTGAAAGCATTGTTTGTTGAACGGCGGAACTAAACGCCGCTGTTCGTTTACCAGAGTGGGGAAATGAAATTGATTATAACATAATCAATTCCCCAAATGCAATTTATTAGATACTAAATTCATTTAAACCAACCCGTTGACACCCGGACAATTGAAGAACAGATCCAAATTATTATAATAAATTGAGCTCATTCTAAACTAACCATTTAATATTAGTCCAATACGTGGATTTGTAAAATTAGTTTCATATTAGTTATTTGTTAAATCGTTCCATTCGCCAGTTGTATCTAATTGAGCTCATTTGAACATTTTAGTTCTATCTAAATTAATATTGTTTCGCAATTAATCTTGCATGAAATTGGTTTTAGTTAACACTTTAAAATTTAATTGATCAACAACTAACAATTTAATTCTATTTCTTGTATAAAATACAAGGTATGTATCTTTCATATGATTAGGCAAAGGAACTCAACGCCGCGCGTTGTCTTGATACGGAGGCGAAGATATAGAAGTAATTAATTCCTCTGAGTAAAAATCGAACCCACAACCGTAGATTTTACAGTCAGAAACGTGTTTACTATGTGTTTTTTTTTGGAGCTTAGTGTTAAGACACTCTGTCACCCACTTTCCATTTCTTCGTTCTGGTGTCGAGGCAAAGAATTAGACATAATTTACTATTTTCATTAAAGTCCAAGCGAAACAATAAAGTATTAAGAACCGTTCAATCTCTATGTATCTTTATAAAGTGCACTCAATTTAACTTTTGAACTACCGGACTCGAGGGACGGGGGATGATGGATGGCAGAAAATTCATCTGCTTGTCGCCGAGGGGCACCAAGTTTGATACATAACTCTATAATTGCTAACTTCCTGGACCGCAGTCAGAAGCGATATTGTTTCAGAAATTTAAAAAGTTAAAGCTTTGAAATTGTAAACTTATACTTTTTAGCTTAACTCTTTATCTTGTATTTAAGACGATGCTTAGATTGATCCTAGTGTTAAGTAAGGCTCTCCATTTTCTACATTTACCAAAGTGAAAAAAGTGCGGGATACAGCGTGAAGCTGATTTGATTTTAATTAATTAAACTATAAAGCTGCAACATCTCTAAGCAAAAAATTGATTAACACTGTAACACTAAATTCTCCCCACTCGCCAAGCAAAATGCAGAACAACAAAAAAAAGTAAGAAAAGAAAATATTTTCACTTGCAAATTATCACCTAGCTTTAATTATTCAAATCGTCTTCAAAGGTTTAAGTAGCTCTTAAAATATAAAAAAAACCTGGGGCGCAAGATAATCCTTTGGAGGCTCAGAAATTTTATGCCATCTTTATGCTACCCCCTTAAAACTGTTCAAATTTAATGCAGCCATAAAACGTGGATTATATTCATAACAGATAAAATATTTTACGTTATTTTATTTGTTTATACAATCCAAGTTATTATTCTTGACGAGTTTTATTGTTTATCGTGTTTAGTTAGGTAGGATGGTGCTATAGCTGTCGCATCTGGGTGTACTTGTATTAGATTGTTAGTTTTTAATTTAGTTTTTTTTTCACATTAAATCAGCTTCACGTTATATCCCGTACATCCCGTATTCTGTTCCCCGCTTTCCGCCGAATTCTGAAGGCATTGCGTGTTGAGCGGCGGAGCTCAACGCCGCTGCCTCAACACCAAAGGAACAAAGAAATGGAAATATAAATTTAAATAAACGACTAGCCTCTAAGAACATTAATATTGTAAATATTTTTTAAAGTAATACTGCTTTAGGCACCGAGGGAAGATGAATTTCATAGAATAGATGATGAGACGCCACTCAACACACATATATAAGCTCACTCTTAAGTTTCAGGGATCCCTTTACTTGCTTTAAATGCTGAACCTCAAAATGGTTAATCAAATTCAATCTAATCAAATGCCGTCTTTTCTACAAATTAGTTATTGATAAAATACAATGTTATTTTTTGTCGTCTTCGTACAATGTTTGTTGTGTCGTCGTCTTCGAATTCCTCACAGACAGTCACATAGTGCTTGCAGTTCTTCAGGGAAAGAGTACCCTCTTCCCTTCCCCCCACCGGTGTAAAAGCCAATAGGGCTATCAGCATTAACCTCATGATCGAAAAAAAACAAATTAGGCTAATTGGTATTATACGCAACTTTCTATAAAATCTATTGACTGCAACATTTTAATGTGTATATGAAATTATGCAGTCGTACGCCTTTCTAATTATGAGCTTCTATTAATAGAAATACCTCATATTAAAATGTCATGGTCATACATAATAAGCACACAAAAACACTCATACGCACAGCTAGTGCTCGTGCCCACAACATCGTTTGTAAGGATAAATTATATTTACCATCTGTTTTCTCCTGTTGCCAAAAATAGGCCCAAACTTTTCACCATATTCATCTTGTCTAGGTACTTCTAGGTTTTGTTACTAATCTTCGAGCGCGCCCTAAAATTTCATTTGATCGGACGTGCGTTGTACTTTAGGACAATATTCTTGCTGTATCCCACACATAGCAGATTAGGCAGAGGGAACCTCGAAACCTAATGTTAGGAGATACCGTTCCTCACATCGTAATTCAGACACATCTGTTCCCCACTTTCCGCCGAATTCTGGAGGCGTTGCATGTTGAGTAAAGTAAAGCCTTAAAAGGGGGGCAAAGTTTAGTATTAAAGTTGCTAGTTTAAGTGAGGTATCAGATGAAAGGGATCTGATTAACCTAGACTTGAGTTTTAGAAAGAAACTCGAGACTGCCAATTTTTGTACTTATTGTGTACTTGCGCTTGTCTGGTTTTTTTTATTGATATATATTTTTAAATATTTTTGACAGACACACAGCTTTATTCATTTCAATAGTAATCTATCTATAAGAAAATAGATTGTATTCGAAAGGTTATTAGAATATTGAAAACATAATTTATATGTATGATATATATATATAATTATCTTTGTATTCTGTAGTCGTTTATCAAAAGCAATCATTTTATTTATTTGGTTCTAGTAGGTATTACGTAGTGTAAAATCAGCTTTGGTTTACATTTACAGTGCAGCCTGCGATTGTTTCTAACCTGGAAAACAAAATGTCAATCTCCTTAGAAACTTTTAAGAAAATTATCAACATTCGTCTTTTATTTGGACATTATCATGATTTACAATATTCAAAGTCATTAATACGATTATTCTGCATTGTCATCGCTTTCACGATGTTTTTCACTTATATATTGTTATTTTCTGATATATGGAATTTTGCCTCATCCCAAACTTACACTATGTTAGAAACGATAATAACCACTTTTATTTCTATTATATTTCAAGGACGTTATATTAAAAAAATGTATGTTTTAATCGATGAAACTCAAAAAATCTTGATGACTTCAAAAGTTCGTGTAACTATCGTGGTTTACGTGTGCGTTGGTTTATTGTTTGTAGTTCGTTTAATTTTTATATTAAATTCATGCATGTACCCAATATACGATGTTCGATATTGGATTTTTGCATTTGCCTATATCTCTTTCTGTATAAATTATATGACAAAATTAGTGGTTTTCGATATTACTTATCAAACTGTGAAACTTGTAAGAACTAAAATTGAATTTAGACATTTATTTTTAAACGCGATAGGCAGAGAAAGAATAAATTATAAAATACAAAATATTAAAAATTGTATGCGCGTTTACAAATATTTGGCGGAATTTATGGAGAATATTGATTTTGAAATACAAACTTGGGTAAATATAAATTTGTAATTTTTGCTATAATTCTTGAAAAATATAGTTCATAATATAAGTGTTCCATTTGTCTGGGTAAGTAAAAATTAACTCAAAAAAAGAAAAAAATAAAAAGAATAAGAAAAGAAAAATATAGGGAATAATCTTAATAATGCTAACTGAATGAATTAGAAACAATGGAAAATATCAAATTTTGATTAATTAAATGAGAATATTTTCTGTGTCCATCTAATATTACGTGTTAGCCGTAAGTTTCTTATTCTTGGTTAATCTTTTCAGAGGTTCTATAAAATTAGGTAGATAATTAGACCCGCGGATAGTACAAAAGGAATATACCTATAAATAGTTTGAATATTTCAGCATAAAAAAATATACTGATACAAACTTTGTTTCAGATGTTAGCGGCATTATTAATAAGTTTTCCAAAAGCAGTCACAGCGGTATATTTTACACTAAAAGAGGTCAAATTATTATATTGTATTAAATCGTTGTTGTAAAAACTTTATAATTTGTAAATTTATTTTCATGATGGGATTTGATTGCAGGATACATCCCAAAGGATGATACATTACATGATTGCAATTTATACAGTTCAGGTTCCATGTTTGCCATTGATATTGATTGAATTAACATTAAATGAAGTAGATCTTATAAAGAAGAAGTTGATGAATCATCTGCTAATATCGACAGGTTTTTGTTCTTTTTTTATATAAATCTGTTTATCTGTTTATAATTTGTTTTGTATTTTTTTAAGTTTAGTAAGAATTGTATTATAATGTCAATTTTGGACTAAGTATGTAATTAGAGGTGCAAATCGTCTTTTTTAACTCTCGATACCTTTATCGTTTTTAATCATTCACTTTTGTATACTATTTTTTTTTCTCTTTAAATATTTTGCTATTTTTTCATTATTCACTCTAACAACGTGCCCAAAGCTAAGTACGTTTTTCTTCATTTTCACTATAATATCTTCGTAAAACCTGCAATTATATATATCTCTTTATTGCGGAGATTAACCCATTCGTCTCTCTTTCATTCTCCGTCCCGATCACGTTTCATAGCCGTACGAGTATTATCACAGTTGGTTCTACTATTGCATTGTGTAAGGTCAAACGTGTGGCTATGGTAAGTTTCGCAGTCTCATCAATGCAGGTAATCCTGTAACCGGCTGCATACTTTTTTTATGACTATTAAACATTGTTTTAAGATATAAAACTCTATTCACTTTTTCTAATGCCATACCATTGACTTCCCTTCATTTTGCAATCTATTCATTCTTAATTTCTTCCGACGTCAGAACCTGTGCCTTACTCATACTTAGGTTAGGCAAATAGACTAACTGTAATGAGTTTATGTTTAAAAAATATAACAATTTCTATTTCAGATTACGAATTGCAACAAGCGATTCAGAATGCACTGGATTATATTCATCTTATACCTATTAAATATAATGTATGGCGGATGGTAGATCTAAATATAACTTTACTTATGAAATACATTAGTCATTGTATCAATGTTGTCATTATTGTAGCACAGTTTAATAATATCACTTTTTAATAGTAAGCTTGTTTATATATTTGAATTTTATTTTAGAATAATAACTACTAAATTTGTCTGTTTAAATGTGTAAACCAAAGTAAATATTGCCTTCCTTGACTGGTGTGTATTTCGATTTTACTACAAACTCGTCACTCGCCCGCACACTGATAAGACAATCGATTGAAGAATTAATATATCAAATTAGATAGATTTGAAAATTGTATTATATTATTATTTAATACTTATAATTGATTTTTTGCTGGTGCCATTTTTTGTACAGACCAACTGAGTGTCATTGTAATTACTTTATTTGTACGTGTTTGTGATTTTATTTAAAAAATAGACGGTCTGTAATAACTTTTTAAGTAAATTTGTTATGATGACATCTGTTTGAGTTAAAATCCATTCCTTTAGCTATATCTAGTGAACAACACTATTTGTGTACAACACCATTAGAAAATAGTATTTTACGCATAAATTGTATGTATATATAAATATGGTGTCGATTATTTGAAATAAGAAGTTAGGTAAAAATATAAAAAATATTGTACCCAAATGTGAACCCTGTGGGACACCAGACGAGATAGTGTAGTTATTCGATTGAAGTTCACTTAAAATCACATACAATTTTGATGTAAATATGGCTTAAGTTAAATAGATACTTCATTATTTTGTTTTATCTGTACAACGTTACTTTGGCGAATTGATTTGTTACTCACCTTTCTGTAAGGGTCTAAGAATCTCAGCAGGCTCCATGAGCAATTAATGGTGTTCTTTCAAATTGATCAGCTAAGAACGTGCTCTTAAGACTAATCTTACAAAGGCTTGTTTACGAATAAATATAAGCAACGCTCACACTGAGGTACATGAGTATATATTTTGCCTATTTGGGAATGCCTACACACTCCTTACATAGTAATTTTAAATTAAATATAATGTTTTTTTTTTTCAGAATTAGTGTTTAATAATTGTAAAAATAAGTTACCAACTATTTAATTATATAATAAGATAAAATGCTGCTAGATTTTGTGACTTTGATAGGGAGAAAATACTTTAATATTTTAAAAATAAAAATGCTTTAATAAAACGATAGTAATATTGCTCCTTTGTTGTTTTTTTAATATTTATGATTAATTTTTGTTTTTGTTACGATTACGATTTATTTAATAATAAGTAATTAATAATTTATACTAATATTCTTTGGATAAGAGCTTACTATACTAATAAATATTTTTATATTTGTTAAAATTTATGTAAATAATTCAAGCTAGAAGTCTAGAAATATGCTAGGATCATATCACTCAAAATAAGTTACATCTTTAAAATATTATAACAAATTAAAATATTAAGCTGTTGCTTCGTTCTTTGCTACTTATTAAAAGAAATTGTATATTTGTTTACGTAATTTTAAATTTGTATTTATTCTGAAATGTGCAGACGGCTTTTACCAAAATCGAATTAAAAATTAAATATAAATTTTTTTATAGTGTTTTATTTTAAAATAGTAACATTATTGAATTACACTATGATACTTACATGGGTGAATTACATGAATTTCATAGAATAGATGATGAGAGCTCACTCTTAAGTTTCAGGGATCCTTTTACTTGCCTTAAATGCTGAACCTCAAGATGGTTAATCAAATTCAATATAATCAAATGCCGTCTTTTTTACAATTTAGTTATTGATAAAATACAATACTGTCATCAGTAAAATCAATGTATTGCCATAGCAAATTAGGTTACCAGTCCGCTCGACGACCGCAAACCGAGGTTCGAGTCCCACAGGGGGCGCCCTTACAGTTGTCGACTTCCTCACAGGCAGCCACATAGTGCTTGCATTTCTTCAGAGACAGAGTACCCTATTTCCTCCCTCCTACCGGTCTCACTGTAAAAGCCAATAGGGCTAGCAGCATTAACCTCATGATCGAAAAAAAAAGCAAATTAGGCTAATTGGTATTATACGCAACTTTCTATAAAATCTATTGACTGCAACATTTTAACGTGTATATGCAATTATGCAGTCGTACGCCTTTCTAATTATGAGCCTCTATTAATAGAAATACCTCATATTAAAATGTCATGGTCATACATAATAAGCACACAAAAACACTCATACGCACAGCTAGTGCTGGTGCCCACAGCTTTGTTCGTAAGGATAATTTATATATACCACCTGTTTTAAAATTTCATTTGATCGGACTATCTCTCTCGGCGCGTTATCACTAGAAGCGCCGCCGTCCCTTTTTTGTCCCAAACGCAAGTTTGATTGTATATAACTTTTTTATTTGTTAATTTATGTCGATGAAACTTTTTGACTATTACCAATTTTACACCATTATTTAATTAAAAATATAAATAATTTTATAGCAGGCATACTTTTTGAAAAAAAAATGAGATTTACCTAGAACTGCCGCTGGGTCATTTTTGTCCCGCCATGATTTTTTTATTATTTGAGGGTATAATTTGACATATTTTCATGCCTCAGGGACGAGGTGGAGGTGAAGGGGCGATGTGGGGGCGGAAAAAAAATGAATAGTAGGTTTAGCAGTCAATGCCTAAGTTTTTAGAGTTTTGTAGCTTTTAAGGAAAAAAATCCTTATAAGATCATTTTTTTGTCCATCCGTCTATCTGTGCCTTTATCTCAGGAATGCTTGGAGAAATCGAGTTGATATTCATATGAGTATATGAATATCAACTATATGACGATCTACAGTCCCTTGATTTCCTGAAAAAGCGCCCTTAAAAAAAATATGACCATTTATATAGTAAAAAAACGTGTATTTCGACACTATAAAAGGAATCAAATTAATAAGGTACTTTCAGTTAACTTAGAATTATGAAATTTGGCAGCTAGCATCAACATTTAGTCAGGTCAGGTCAGTCAACATTTACAGGGAAAAATCAGAAAACTATAAATTTATACATAAATCTTAAAAAATAATAGCCTGAAAAGTGGGGTAAAATTGGTGTCAATACTAAATTTTGCCGCTAGATCAAGTGAGGTATCAGACGAAAGGATGACTAAGCTAGGCTTGAATTTCAGAAAAACACTCGATACCAAATGTGGGCAAATGTAGAGTAGGTAGAGGGAACCTGGGAACCTAGTGCTATGCACTCCGCTGGCATTTTCTGCGGAATTCTGGAGGCATTACCACGCAATGTTATAAATCATCTGTAATGTATCACTGATGAAGAATATATTAATAAATTACTTGGCCTAATAATAATATTAACAAATTTTAATGATTTATAATTTTGTAGGAGTTATTCAGTTAGTTGTCACGACCTTAGAACGTATTTGAAATATTTGATTTTTTCTTTGTGTTTTGTTTTTGGTAGTTTTTATGTTTGTTAAAGAATAAGAATTGATTATTAAAGATGGTCTACATATTTTACGAATTATTTTAATCAACATAATCAACAATAATCAACAATCAACATAATAAGTAGAATGGGACAAATTTGTCACGACGGCGGTTCTAGGGGGGTCTCAATCTTCGGCACTTCTAGTGTTATACTTTAGGACAACATTCTCGCTGTATCCCGCACATAGCAGGTTAGGCAGGTGGAACCTGGGAACCTAATGTTAAAAGAGACACTTCCAATTCAGACACATATGTTCCCCACTTTCCGCCGAATTCTGGAGGCATTGCGTGTTGAGTAAAGTTTTAAAAAGGGGGGCAAAATTTAGTATTACAGTTGCTAGTTCTAGTGAGGTATCAGATGAAAGGGCTCTTGTTAAGCTAGGTTTGAATTTCAGAAAGAAACTCGAGACCGCCAATTTTTTACTTATTGTGTAATCCCCGACTCGCGCTTGTCTAGTTTTTTTATTGATATATGTATATCTTTTTAAATATTTGATGTACAGACACATTGCTTTATTCATTTCAATAGTAATCTATAAACAAATAGATTGTATTCGAAAGGTTATTAGAATATTGAAAACATAATTTTTTAGAGCAATAAATACAATTTATATGCATGTTATATTCTAATACTAATTATCTTTGTATTCTGTAGTCGTTGATCAAAAAGCTATCATTTTATTTATTTGGTTCAAGTAGGTAATACACATTGTGTAAAATCTAGTTTACCTTTACAGTGCAGCTTGTGATTGTTTCTAACCTGGAAAACAAAATGTCAATCTCTTTAGAAACTTTTAAGAAAATTATCAACATTCGTCTTTTATTTGGACA
>JAEBDU010012346.1:12597-24950 GCA_016802625.1 Heliconius numata | reverse complement strand
TATATGACAAAATTAGTGGTTTTCGACATTGTATATCAAACTATGAAGCTTATAAGAAATAAAATCGAATTCAGATATTTATTTTTGAACGCTATAGGCAGAGAAAGGATAAATTATAAAATACAAAATATAAAAAATTGTATGCGCGTTTACAAATATTTGGCGGAATTTACGGAGAATATTGATTTTGAGATACAAACATGGGTAAACATAAATTTATATTTTTTGCTATACTAGGCAGAGTAGGCTGTTAAGTCACTCCATTAAGACCGTTCCACTGAATTCTGGAAGTTTTGCCTTGACGCCAGTGCCAAGAAACGGAAATATAAATTAAAATAAATATTTTATTTCGTCGAGTAGAGATCGAACCCAAAACCAGTCGGCTTACAGTCACACTTCGTGCCCCTGCGCAACGAATGGCCTCTTACATACTTATTTTTATATAATCTTTTCAGAGGTTATTTATGTTAAGTAACTAGACCCACGGATAGCACAAAAGGAATAGATATATCATAGTTTGAATATTTCAGCATGAGGAAAAATTTGTTACTGATAAAACTTTGTTTCAGATCTTAACAACATTATTAATAAGTTTTCCAAGAGCAATCACAGCTGTTTATTTCACGTTGAAAGAGGTGAAATTACAATATTTTATTAAAAACTAGTTGTAAAACTTGATGTTATTTACATTTCAAATCTTTAATCGGCATCACATATTAAATAAAAAACCGGTCACATCACAGCGTAAGCTGTATCCCTTATATAGTAGGTTGAGCAGAGAGAACCTAGTGTTAAGATACTCTGTTCCCCACTTTTCGCCGAATTTTCAAGGCATTGCATGTTGAGTGGCGGAACTCAACGACGAGCTTTGACCTTGGTGCCAGAGCGAAGAAATAAAAATATTAATAAATAATGATTCATTTCCCTTATAATGTATATTAAAATAGGGTAATTTACAAATTTATTTTGGTAATGGGATTTGATTTCAGGATACAAGACAAAGGATAATACATTGCATGATTGCAATTTATACAGTTCACGTTCCATGTTTGCCATTGATATTGATTGAATTAACATCATATGAAGTAGATCTTATAAAGAAGAATCATCTGCTAATATCGACAGGTTTTTATCAACAACATATTTCAAATAATCTGTTTTGTATTTTTTTTGCAGACACAGCGTTATCATAGATACGTAAGAATTATTTGATAATGACAATGTATGACTAGCTATATAAGTAGATGTAGCAACTCGTCTTTTTTTACCTCTATCGGGGTTACAAAGAACGGAGCGCCAAACGCTACGGCCTCTTGATACCTTTTTCATTTTTAATCATTCACTTTCGTATACTAATTCTTTTTGTTCTTAAAATCTTTTGCTATTCTTTTATCATTAATTCTAACGATGTACCCATACCACCTGGTATGTTCTTCTTCATTACTACTGTGATATCTTTGCATGTAACCATTCAAGTCTTTCATCCTCCGTCTGTAATATCCACGTTTTGTCCGTCCGTCCGTCGGTACTAGCATTGCATTGTGTAAGGTGAAACGTGTAGCTACGCTACGTTTTGCAGTCCCATTAATGCAGGTAATTCTGTAACAGGCATTATACATATATTTTGTATTTTCTATAACTATTAATGTCATGGACCGAGTTTCCTTGTCAAGCAGGGCAGAGTGGAAGGCACTAGAGGGTGAGGAAAATCTAAAAGTTATTTTTTCCATTTTTCTCCACTTTTAGTTTGTCAATTAATTATTATTTGCTATTCTAAAAATGAAAAAAAAATACATCTTTTTTAGACTACATCTCAACTTTTTACATTTAAGCCTAAAAGTTTCAGTCTCCTTTGTATATATAGCATTTGAATCCGTATACAAATTAGGCAAATGGTTTGACTATAATAAGATTATGATTCAAAAATATAATATTTTCTATTTCAGATTACGAATTGCAACAAGCCATTCAGAACGCACTAGATTATATTAATCGTGTACCTATTAAATATAATGTATGGCGGATGGTAGATTTAAATATAACTTTGCTTCTAAAATATATCAGTAATTGTATCAGTTTTGTCATTATTGTAG
The DNA here is from genome assembly GCA_016802625.1 of Heliconius numata. Lineage (NCBI taxonomy): Eukaryota > Metazoa > Arthropoda > Insecta > Lepidoptera > Nymphalidae > Heliconius > Heliconius numata. The sequence goes on along the minus strand of JAEBDU010012346.1, from coordinate 22,857 downwards.
CACAGTTTAATAATATAACTTTTTAATAATAAGCTTGTTTATATATTTGAATTTTCTTTATGATCAACAACTACTAAAAGAAACTGACACTTTTATGCTTAAATGTAAAGAGTTAAGATGTGGTCTAAAAAATTTGTAAACTTTTTAGAATAGCTGTTTGCTAATTAATTGACATACTAAAAGTTTGGAGAAAAATGAAAAAATAAGTTTTAGATCCTTAACCGATTAGATTCAATCATATTTTAAATGACAGATGTGACAGCTGATTGACAATGACATCGTGTCTGATGATTTTTGCATTTTCAATTTTGTTATTGAGAACTTATACTTGTTAAATTCTGAGAATGTCAAATACATCGAATGAGGTATCGCCACGTAGAAGGTTCGACAAGCAGAGCCGGTGTATCAATTGTTCTTTCTTAATACCCAGAAACCAACAGAGACATCCTTTAGAACAAGCAACAACAACCTACCTTTTATCGAATCTCTAATAACTCAGCTCTCAGATTGCCAAAATTTATAGAATTTTCAGGGAGGGATTGATTAACCTGAACGTATTAAATCATACCATCTTCATCTTTTTACATTCCGGGCCCAAAAATGTATGGAATCGTTTCAGTTTCCTTTGTCTGTTTAAATATGTAGACGAAAGTAAATATTGCCTCCCTTGGCTGGTGTGTGTATTTCCATTTTGCTGCAAACTTGTCACTCACCCGCACGCTGAGAAGTCAATCGATCGAGTGATTAATCCATCAATTGACTATGTTTCGCAATGATCGCGCGATGTATGATTAGATAGATTCATTAAAACTGTATTATATCATTATTTAATACTTTTAATACATTTTTTGCACTGACCAACTGAGTGTCATTGTACGTGTTTGTGATTTTATTTTTAAAATAGACGGCCTGTAATAGTGTTAATCTTTTAAGTAAATTTATTATGATGACATTTGTATTTGTTAAATCCCATTCCTTTAGCGTTACTCTAGTAAACAACACTATTGTGATTTTTATGGAGACAGCTAGAACCATTAGAAAATCGTATTTTACGTAAAAACTGGAGGCATATATAAATATGATGGTGTCGAATATTTGAAATAGGAAATTAAGTAACTTATAAAAATGTTAAAAATAATTGAACCAAAATGTGAACCCTGTGGGACACCAGACGAGATAGTATAGTTATTCGATTGAAATATTGCTCCTTAATTTTTTAGTTTTTATGATTATTTTTTATTTTTCTTACGATTACGGTTTATTTAATAATATTATTATTATAATATTCTTTGGATAAGAGCTTACTATACTAATAAATATTTTTATATTTGTTAAAATTTATTTAAAAAATTCAAGCTAGAAGTCTAGAAATTTGTTAGGATCATATCACTCAATATAAGTTACATCTTTAAAATGTAATAAAAAATTAAAATATTAAACTGTTGCTTCGTTCTTTGCGAGTTATTAAAATAAATTGCATATTTGCTTCCGTAATTTTAAATTTATATTTATTCTAAAATGTTTACCAAAATTGGATTAAAAATTAAATATACGTTTTCCTTATAGTGTTTTATTTTGAAATAGTAACATTATTGAATTGCGCTATGACAATTACATAGGTGATGCAAGTGCTGACAAACTTCAAGGGCAGAGTTACATCCAGGGCTATCATTCGCCATGCGTAACACTTTATGGACACTAAATTAATATAATCTAAAGCACGACGAATTTCTTCTTGCAACTGATCTGGAAGAGACTAAAGATTATTTATAAGACTCAAGACTTTATCAAAACTTAATCTTATGCTTTTGATACAAGTAATAAATCTCAAAATCTTCTGATTTTGAAGAATTTGGTCTTTGATGAGTTTGGAATATACTTAATTTTAATTAAAAAGGATCATCTCAATATGACTATTGTTCGGAATTTATGGATAAACAAACAAACGTAAAAGACGTTTATTTTAATAGATCATAGTATTCAAATATTCACCAATTCCAAAACTATCAAAGTATGATATCATTTTCAGAGAAGGGTATCATTTTGACAATTAAAAGGTACCTTTATAAAGTCTGCTTAAATAGCTTTTTTAACCCATATAGACCCGCCGTGCCCAAATAGGTACACCTACAATAGTACCCTTGTTTTTTTTATATTTTTATTTTTATGCAGTTTATGTTTAGAATTGTAAAGATAAGTAGTATATCCTTATATTGTAGCCGTAAAATCCAATTAAAAATTTTTTACAATCGTTCATTTCGTGCCTTTTGTAAAGCTGTTTCACGAAATCTGTGAAGGCAAAATGTAAGTATTTTTATTTTTAATTTTTTCTTCTAAATACATTTGTTTTGGTACAAAACATACTTAAGTACTTAGTATTCTTAGTAATATAATTACATTTGATTACAAAAGAAGAGTCGTAATAGGGCAAAATCAACTTTTACGATGCTGTCCCCAATTGGGGCCAATGGGCACATCAGAGGTCAATTTTTATGTTTTTATACGCATGTCCATCCAAGGTTCATAATGACTCTTAGGATATTTAGTGGTCGCAATGAATATAAGGGTCTTCAAGAAGCAATCACAGTTGTAATTATTGAAGAAAAAGACTTCAGAGAGGTATATTTAGTTGCGCTGCCTCTAGAACCAGGTGTGGTAATCGACGAAGAAGAAGATGTAGATATACAAAGCACTGCTAATCTGCCTGCTTACTAATAGAAGACATTATCAACCTTTTGCTAAGAGACGTAGAGGAACCGTAATCTTGAGCAACCCCGTTGGTGTAAAAGTGATCCAACTACGACTAATATACAAGGTCGTCTTGAGAAATTTAAGAATTGTTAAAAGATGAAACTCAGTAGTAAAGGATATGAAAAGGAAAACTGAGTCGATTTTGATTACTGCTTTTACCAAGTTAACCAAATTATATAAGTGCGAAGGTTTTACAGTGTGGTATGGGCGGGGTTGATCAGGCTGATCAATCTTTTTACCTATATAGCAATGCTGTACGTGGCAAAAAATGGTGGTGGGTTTTATCCACACATACATAGGATCTTGCTGTTGCAAATTCGCGGCACCTGCACTTGCTACCTAATATAAACAGGATAGATTAGCTTGATTTTTTCGTTACATCGCTTGTCACGATTTAAGAGACGAAAACATCAACGTATTTATGCGACCAGCAGCTTCTGCAGTACCAAGTCTGCAGCACCACGGGGTAGATCACTACTCCCAAAAATTTTGCTAGCAACTGAGACGTGCAATGTGCCATAAAAAAAACGCGTTGATAGTGTAAAAAGTGTTATAAAACATTTCGTGTCGCAAAAATAGTTTCGAAAATTTAGATACTACATGTGCCCATTGGCCCCATTTAAGGACGGCATTTTTTTATATTTAAATAAAAAAAAAAAAAATTTTTTTTACGTTTTTTATTTTCTTACATCGATATCTATCAATTATTACCTAAAAAACCTTTTATTTACTGCTAGTTTGGCTATGGGTCTAAATGGGTTAATGTTTTTTTTTTTATTTTTAGTAGAATTCATACTTTCTACCATTGTAAGTGAACCCACCACCAATGCCACAGAAGGTCTTAAAATTTACAATTACCTGTTGACACCAGCAATTGGTTCATCAATACCTTCTTTATCATATCTTCCTCATTTAATGTTAATTCAATCAGTAAACCTGGTACACATGAAATGTAAATTGTGTAGAATGTTATTATGCAATGGACGATCGCAAGGAATATATCCTGGAAGATACATATACATATGTTATGGACTAATTGATTATTTAGATATTACACAAAATATCTGGATATTAAAAATTAATTAAAATAGACAAGTTGCTAATAGATAAAAATCAATTATCTTGGTCCCAAGGTACTTTACAATGCGTACTCGTTTGTTTTTATGCAAAACCTTGAAACGTTTCGTACTATACAGAGATTTTATTTCAAATTCTGGAAGTAAGAATAGGAGGTGAGAGTCAGATGCTATTTGAAATCAATTATTATCATTTTACTTCAGCCAATATAAGGTAGTTCTAGTTATCAATTGTCGCGCAAGAATCTGCTTCCATATTGTTTTCTACTATAGTTTTCTATATTGTATTGATTCAGTATGAATATGAATATTTAATTAATACTTTTTTAAGTGTATGTTTAAAAATATTTTAATCTAATGTGTACAGTCCACCCCATGGTCAATCGGTTACTTTGTATTTTCAGGTTAATTTAGAATATTATATTAAGAAAATATGATAATAAGCTAACCGATTTCATTGCTAAGTATATGGATGTGAGTGCTTTTGGAAAACTAAGTAATAATGTTATTAAAATCTGAAACAAGATTAGATTAGTTAGTTAAAATTATATATTTAGTTAAAATCAAAAATAAATCTATACACAATACGCAATGCCTCCAGAATTCGGCGGTAAGTGGAAAACGTAAGTGTCCTAATGGGAACGAAGAATCTTAACATTAAATTCCCAGGTTCCCTCTGTCTAACCGCTATATCAGAGACATAGCGCAAAACGTAAAAAAAATACCCAAACTTGTAGCTCAAAATCAATATCCACAATAAAATTCGCTAGGTGCTCATATATACACAGACAATTTTTTATATTTTGTACCCTATAATTCACTCTTTCTTTACCAATTACGTTTGTAAATACATATCTAAATTGTAACTTATTCCTTATTAATTTCATTGTTTGATAGATAATATCGAAAACTACGACTTTGGTCATATGATTAATAAAGTATGATGATAAGGCAATAGCACAAGCCCAAAAACGAATGTCTGTTATTGGATAAAGTGAGAAATTTAATAAGAAATACAAGCGAAGTGCGAAAATTAAAACTAAGCACACATAAACTAAGCAAGTTATTGAAATTTTGGTAACATTCAAAATCTTTTGAGATTTCTCCACCAAGATATACAATTTTTTTATATAATGCCCTTGAAATATAACAGACACCAAATTATTAGTTATTACTTCTGTCATTGGAAACGCGTAGTTTTTGTTGAAATTCAATGGCTCAGGAAATAGTATAAAATAAATGAAAACTAAATTAAAAGTGAATGCAATACAGTACAATCGTATTAATGAATTTAAATATTGAGAATTATGATAGTGACCAAACAAAAGACGACTATTTATAACATTTTTGAAAGTTTTCAAGGAGATATTTATAGGCATATTTCACTTTTAAAAAAATGTTTTAATTTGGAGAAATAGATGTAAAGCTAGCTAGGTACAAGCAACTGTACAAGCTAGGTATCTGGTTTTACTGAAGTTGGACCACAAATAGTAATAAACTTGAAGCATACCAATAAAAATATTACCTTCATTTTGATTAATGACTATAAAACGGAACACGCAAATACCGTTTCAAAATCCAAAGGGCCTGGGTATATATAGAAATATACAAAGAAAATACTGACAGTATAAACTAAGCAGTATAAAAAATATATATTGTTTACAAAATTAGAATAGTTAGGAAGAATCCATAAATTTTTTCAATTTCGATACAGTATTAAGGTAATACATTTTACATTCATATGTTTAATATTAAAGTATTTATACGACTAAATAAATATGGATAAAATATTATACGGATGACGTCACAGCACACAAAGTATTAAATAGAATTTATCAACCTTTTTGTAATTACCTGAAACTTTGTAATTGATCTGTGTATGTGTAATATAAGAAATAGATTTGTTTTATTTGTTAAAGTACTATCATTTTTAAACTTATATAAGACTAGATTTTACGCGTTCAATCAATCAAACTCTGAGGAGCTTTATAATTTTTGTATAGAAATCATCATGCCAATTGAATGTAATTAACTAACAATTTAATTTTTTAAAGATAAAGATTCGTATAAACCTTTCACTTTTGTAAGTAAAATTCAATTTCAAAAACAAAAATATGAGTGATAAAGAAATGAAGGTAAAAACCGGGAACAGATACATGTATTAACAATACATTCTTCCAATAAACATTAAAATACAGTTTAATTACAGTCATAATAATAGGTTAAAGCGAAATGAAATAGCTTTTACTTCGTTTTACATTGTGGAATATCCAATTTTTTAACATTTTAAAGTTTAATCTACACACTTTGGATAGTAAACGTTTTGACCCACACCAAGATGCAAAAATATTATGACTAGAGTAGAAATAACGGCGTTTTGACGCATTTGGAAATCATCTGATTCTAAGAGTAATGGTTGGGATTCGATTCCTAGTCAGCCTAGGCATTTTTTAGCTTTTTTTAGCATATCCCTAGCGGGGTATTTACAAACGTAGCCGGAGTAAAGGGAACGAAGCGCTACAGTCTCTCGACTTCGTCCACTATTATCAACCTTTTCATACATGCTCTATGGGAATCCAAATGGTTATTATAATGAAATGTTTTTTATTTTATCATCTCGGCTTTTGCTAGGTTCTGCCTTCCTGTTTTACCTTCTCCACTTTACATGGCCCTTAACGTCCTCGGCCATTGGTTCTCATATCAACACGCAATGCCTTTAAAATTAAACGGAAAGTGGGTAACACTTCATCTTAATTTGAAAAGGAGTGTAATACCACTAGGTGCCCATTTTCAATATAATGTGAAGCTAAAAAAAGAAAGAGAGAAATAAAAAGTACATATTGCATTCATACGAATTTATTTAAATATTATAAATTAAGCATTGATAGTAATTCCACTAAATTGAGCTACTACTATAATATAAGTAACACATAAACCAGCAAATTTAAGAGGAAGAGATGCATTCACAGGTATTATCCGCCATATGCTGTATTTAAATGGTAGTAGATTAATGTAATCTAACGCGTGTTGCGTCTCCGATAGTAGGTCCTGATCTGGAATTAAATATTATATTAGTTAATATTCCTACTTCTGTATTAAATTTGTAGCTATTTGAAGTGAAAAAACGTATTCTTTAATAAGTTATTCATATATAAATAGTCAAAAAGTCTGACTGCTTCCAGCCCTATTAGACCTTCGTTATGTTGCAAAACGTGAAAGATCCTAGATGCGCATGAACCCAACAAAAGTTGGGACAGTGATACCAAAGTATGGTAGGTAAATAAGATGCATAAAATCGTACTTAACTTTCTCAAACGCTCTTGTCAAAGCTCAATTTTTTATATTGATTAAATTATTTGGAGTCTAAAAGAGACTTAAAGAGAGAAATTTTTTGTAAAAAATTTTAATTGAATTTTAAAGAATAATGAAAAGTGTCACTTGTATAAAAAATATGTTTTTTACGCTATATATATTATAGTTACATATATAGTTATGATTTTTTTACCAGGACATAGCAAAAGGTTCCTGGCTAAGACTTCCTTAATAATGTCTACTTCATTCGCCGCCAACTCCACAAACACGGCCGGTATGCACGCTATAATCACCGTGTAAATCGATACCGACAATGTTATGAAAGGACTAAGTTCAAAAGAAGTCTGAAATTGAATACATACAAAATATTACTGATATTACTTTAATAAGGTGCAATAGGTAAAATTATATCTATATCAGGTACATATATGATAATATGTTAGTTTGCAATAGAAGTAAGATCTTTAAAATACATTTTATAACTCTTCTAATATATTACTTGTCTTCCCAGAAGACTATTACAAATATTTAAGATCAAAGATCGTGTTTTGACAGAAGAACATGAATCAGTCTACCACAAGTAACTATACTTGTGTTCTGGACGCATGTACCACAATTATGTTAAAAATATATATTTCTTTATGTTTAGCTTCACGCTTTATCCCTAGCGTACCTCTTTCACATCGTTTACTATGATCAACGTAAATGTCTTCATGCATGCCCTGCAGAGGGACCTCATGTTTTTAATGTGACCTACTTCCAGTATCATCGATACCGTCATCAAGGTCATCCGAGGTCTCCCCCTGCTTCCCTTATCACCCACTACTACTTTATGTTACATTACTTAATAAGTTCGATACATATATACCATTTTCAACAGCCGTGACAACGATCTATGTGTAAAAACGATTGTTTTTGGGAAGCTTATGAAGAAAGTAAGAAATATCTGAAAAAAAGAAAAGTTTTATTCTAATAATCAGATAACATAAGAAAATTTCAATTAATATTGATAAAATAAATTTACCCAAGCCTGCATTTCAATGTCCATATTTTTAATAAAAGAAATCAATTCATGATAAACGGATACACAAGTCTTGATATTATTAATTCTGTACTTCACTCTTTCTTTACCAATCAAATTTATACATACATATTTAAATTCAAACTTAATTCTGATAGCTTTTAGACGATGGTACACCACATCGAAAACAATAATTTTAGAGATATAATTAACACACAGAGACAAATAGGCGAATCCTGCTATCCAACAACGAATATCTGACAACTTGAACGGGCTATAGTTTAATACTATGTACACACGAAGAGCAAAACAAAAAAACAAGGATAAATATATACCACGTGACACCCCAAAACCTTTCATATTAAGCATGTTTTCAGTTTGATTTATAAAATCATATAATAGCCTTAAATATTTTCCACGTAATATAAGAGACAGTAAATTGTCGAAGATAGCCTCAACCAGTGTATAAGTGTATGAAATGTGACTGTAATAGAAATCGAGAGGACTGGGATATATGTAGAAATAGACAAAGATGACACTCGCAGTATAAACAGCACAAAATAAACGAAAAATATTATTCGTAAATCTAGAATATTGAGGATAATGGTAATGTCCGAAATATAAACGAATATTCATGATTCTTTTGAAATTTGTCAATGAGTGAAAATAATACATAGTGATATAAGATTTTAAATATTTCTAAACAAACTATAAATAACTTCTAACGTGCGTATTGTTTGAAGACTGTGTCGTCTGTAATGGGCGTCGAAAAAAATATAATACACTTATTGAGCTTCACTAAAAATATTAAATTTTACCTTATGATTAGGGCTTAATACGGCTGAAAGCATTATTAATATAACTGGTTTTGTTTTAGATGGTGTTTGTTTACTGTTTCCCTCTTTTTTTGTAAAACTATTGTACAATGAATAGTAAATAAATATTATATACTTATATAATATCACTTTGCATGCGTGGATATGGAAGAAGACGAATAAAAGAAATGTGAATGTGGTTGAGATACCATCTTGTCGTCTTCAGCAACACTAGTTAAAAAAAAAACCTATAGCCCAACGCTAGACTTGGTCACAGAGCGAAGAAATAAAAATAATAATTCACCCCCGACTGAGCATCGAACTCACAACCATGTCACACCCTAGTGTCCTGGACCACGACGGCCTCAAAACAATTAATCATTAATACCGCATCCTCATCTAAGCTGATCCAATTATGTTATTTCACTAATAAAATGCGATCTGCACCCATAACCAACTACACACCGCCTAGCTAACGATATCTCCTAAGTTTCCCTCAATTCGCTGCACTCGGAGCAATTTGTGCAAATTGGACGTAAAGGAGTCGACGTCGACGTTATCGCGACTCCGACTTCGAATGTGACTTGCTAATGGAATACGTCTTGAGAGAGTTACAAGGATAATAAGAAAATTTAATTATTGACTTAATTTAATTGTTGTTTTAGGTGTGCTGTATATCAGATGAACATCAAAAGGATGGAGATGTCTTGGCGTTGTTGGGTCTGAGTGTTGATCGGTTGGTAGTGGATTCGATTCTTTAAGTGGAAAGATAAAATCGGTTAAGTGCGAAACCGACTCGCCAAGGTTTTTGGACCAATTATCGATCTTGACAGACGGACAACAAAATAATCCTATAATTGTTTTATTTTTACCTATTCAGGTACGAAACCCTAAAAAGAAAATTATATGCACTAATACTACCTTTTGGACACTATGAAAATATAACTTACCTTTAACATTTGCATGCCAGATGTAAATCAACTCTGCCGCGGACGTGTTGTCATTAATATGAAACGTTTTATATGAAACGTCTGGACACTTGGATGAAAATAATTACTCTTATCTACTCTGTTGTATTAATTTAAATATATAATGTATATAATGACAACTTACCTATACGTTTTCGTCAAGCTACGTTAAAATTCTTATATTCGTATTAACTCATTTATATTTGTAGGATTTTTTACAAATTTCGGCTAAGAATAATTAATTATTAGGTAAAAATAAAAAAAAGAATCGAGTTAACAATGCATAAGGATACATTCCCATGACGCCGCACTTGCAC
>JAEBDU010012346.1:0-12587 GCA_016802625.1 Heliconius numata | reverse complement strand
AATAAATAATTTTTAAAAAGCCTTTTTCTCGCCTGAGTAATTTAACTATCGTACTGATATTTTTTTAATACTTAAAGTAAATTAGATTCTCATTTACCAAACAATAATTTTAAGTATTAAAAAATATTTTACCACACTTTTTTATCATTACCACCAAATTTACTTATTTCTTTAAAAATAGAAGAAATCAGTAATAACTTTTCAGCTCTACGCTAATAATTAAAATTCTTACAATTCCCATGTAACACAAAAGTCAATCATCGTCCCCATATTTGTATAGTAGTGTATAACTATAGCTTTGATATAAGCTTTAAAGGGATTGCGTTTTAAAGCTGTCGTGTCGAGAGAAGCAATTTACGCGTTTGATTGATGCCCGTTTTGGGTGTAACCGGATGTAGAGTTAGGAAGTTATAGAATTTACTAGTATTTAAAAATAAATATTAAATCAGCTTCACGCTGTATCCCGCGCACAGCAGGATAGGCAGAGGGAACCTAGTGTTAAGACACTCACTTCCCCACGTCCCGTATTTAAATGATTTTATTTTAGCTTATAAAGAATTCGAATTGTTTTCATAACTAGTTGTTTATTTTTAACGTAAAACGTAAGATTCTGTTTCGTCTCGTTAGTATAAGAATTAGTGTTCCCTCATCTCAGTGACTCACTTTCCCTATATTCCCAAAATAAACTTATATTACTAATTTTAGCTTTCTACTTTGTATATTTTAATATAAGTATATATTTTAGTTATATTGATATTGGCTTTAACATAATGACCGTACTTAAAATAATTAAAATAAACCAACATGCATTTTATAATCGAATGTTATATTTATTTATAGACAAAGTAACCTCAAAATCAATCTTTTTCAGAAAAATTTAACATACATAAGGTAAAACCAAAATTTTTATTTAAATATAAGTAACGCGTGTGAGAATAGCTTCCAAAAGGTGGGGGGTTCAAATTTAATCAGGTTTTCCATAATAATATTTTAGATAAAGCCATGTAATATTATTCATAGGTCTCTAACCCCATAACGTATTGTCTATTGGTTTGTCAGAGAGCCATTATGGGCGGGAAAACAACTATAACTGCATTTACATGACTCCTTTGTGATTTACATCTGCCCACTGCTTCATTTATACGTAACTCTCGTCAAAATTGCCTTTTAATTTAATCGATATTCCATTCGATACTGATTTTTTTATTCGTATCAGATTATAAGTTTTGTGGTAATCGATTTTTTGAGTCAATTTTGTGAATTATTATTCCTTTTTTTTTAATTTAGGCTTTGTTGATAAATTCTACGATAGCTGAAGGTTTGATTCTCACTAGGGAAAATTATTATATTAAAGTAATTTTTATTTATCTGTAATAATAGACAAAAAGTAGCGGTCTATCATTCTCCAAGGCAATGTCTCGGAATTTTGGCTGAAAATAGGAAAACGGACTAACTTGACACGAAGTCTTGTTTATTTTTTTTTTAAGGAAAAGATAAGGCAGACGAGCCTACGCGTTAGCTGATGGTAATTAACACTAGAGGAACTCTACATATACTCGTATGCTTACAATATAAATAGTTCTAAGCCACCACTCGATACATAATGCTTCAATAATGCGGCGGAAAGAGTGGAACACAGTGACTTAACACTATGTTCCCTGTTCCTAGCCCGCGCGCAAAGCTGAAAAAAAACTATTAACAGGTGTATAACAATTTTGACCTAGCTTGTTGAGAACGTACAGATAGGCTTAGTGTTCAGAGTGCTTAAAATTTCTAAGAGGCGTACATTCGAATCCCGCTAAGTTCGACATTTTTATACGTGTTCTAAAATATATCTTTGTGTTAAATTTGCTTATTACTAATTTAAAAGAACAGTATTTTTCTTTATTTAAATTTATATTTTCTATTTTTCGCTCTGGTGGCGAGGCAAAGAGCGGCGTTGAGTTCCGCCACTCAACACGCAATGGCTCCAAAAATTCGGCGGAAAGTGGGGCATGGAGTGTCTTAACACTAGGTTCCCTCTGCCTACCCTGCTGTGTGCGGGATACAGCGAGCATCTGATTTAATTTTAATTTTATAAAATGCAATTAAAAACCAAGTGCAGTTTGCTTACAACAACTAGAAATGACAATGGGGTGACAATTTTCATACTCCCCCAGTTTCAGGGGTGCCGAAGATATCAGGTGCTAGGTGTTTGAAGCGTTCACTTTAAAACTACTGATAGTTAGAAGTTTGTATCCTATTCTGTGACGTGTTTTTTTTATCTTCAACTATTGTATAATTATTATTGTAAAAGATATATACATTATTAATAATAGAAATGGTAGTTGAAATAAATATATGAAGGAAGTTGTGGTAAAAAAGTCATTCCTGCAAACTTTTCGGAAGTAAACTTTTTTTAGGAATATGCAGGATCAGTTTAGCTGATCGAATTCCCAATGAAGAGATACTGGCTGGTAATAGCAAGGATGTCACAGTGAGAATGAAAAAGAATATGCTCAAATGGATGCCCTCACGTCACTTTATGATAGAAATATGAAACAATTATTATTCTTCATATAAAAAAATATCTTTCAAAAATTATATGAAAAGTCACTGTAGTCGAACCTTCTACCTCACGCAGGGAAATTAACAAAGCCGCGGTGAGTAATTACAGAAAAATGGGGAATAACTGGGTCACTGTGCGTGTGTGCGTGCACACTTACACTGTGATGTGCGTGCGTGTGTATGTGTGCGTGAGCGTAGTTGGGTGACTGCACTAGTGGGGATTAAGAGTTCAATGACTTCAGAGTAAAGGATAGGATGACGTAGAGATTTTATAAAGTATTTAATATATTCTAGAAATGGAGGTAAAGTATACTTAAAATAAATTAAAGGCGTGAATTCAGGCTGCAAGCTACATACCTACCATTTTTTCGCATTTTAGGGGTTATTGAATTTTACTTGTTCGAACAAACTAGCTAAACTTAATAAATAAGATATACATCTATATGTTATATAACTTTATTTCTTAAAAGATAAGATTGTTAATGATTCTATTTTGGGAAGTAAAATTCGAATTCACGCAGTGTGTCACATTTTATGTTGGAATGTAATTAATATAAGCACTTTTCTGAGTGAGATTTAAATCTACTAATACCGGACTTATTCATGTTATCTACCTACATATTTCTATTTATATATACTGTACCTATAACCTTTCGTGCATCATATCTAATTATGGTTCAGTTGTCAAGATTATGAAATAATTAATTAAAAAGCTTGAAACGTTCTGAAATAATCATAAAATTAAAAATATACGTTATATTTTTTTACTTGCGGTAAATTGAAATAATTAGTCATATTATAACATCCTATATAATATAGCCTTCCTTGATACATCTAAGAAAGTTAATAAAGCTTCACGCTGTATACCGCAAACTACAGGGTAGGCAGAAGGAATCTAATGTTAACTTACACTCCGTTCCTCATTTTCATTGAATTCTGGAGGCATTTGCATGTTTAATGGCGGAACTCAACACCGCGCTTTGCCTCTACCCAGAGTGAACTAGACTGGCCTCAATCGATGAAAGTTATAGGCTATATACTCCGTTAATCGGTTTAAGGCACCACATTGTACTTTCAGAAACGTAGAATGCTCTAGAAAGCTCTTAATTGTTTCTATTAATACATGGGTGAAGCCGGGGCTGCAAGCTAGCGTTTAGCTTCACGCTGTATCCTGCACATAGCAGGGTAGGCAGAAGCTAATATTAAGATAATCCGTTACCATTAAAACACTTCCGGTCCCCAATTTCCACCGAATTTTGGAGGCATTGCATGTTGAGTAGCAGAACTCAACGCCGTGTGTTGCCTCGTTGCTGATAAAATGAAAATATACTTCGATTGGCCTTATATAATATACATACATATTATGTTAGAACAACAAATACTGAAATACAATGATCGACGACATAATTTGAATGGTGGCAATACCATAGACAAATGCGCTTTCGCCGCCCTGTCGTTGCGACGCGGAATGACGTCATTGAATGCAGAGATGGATTTATCCCATAATTCCTGAACGGAAACCTTTTACTGTAACATGAGAATTGTAAAATTTAGTATACATTGCTCGTTTCAACTTAGTTTTATTATTTTCTCTTGTATTGGTAAAGCAATGGATGAGGAATTTGTGAATTCGTTGATTTGAAGAGTTGGATAGGAGACTGACGTGTGTCATTTAAGTGCTGATGGTTGGACATTAGAGTGTCTGTGGGCATCCATTGGGGGTCGGTGTAATTTTGCAAATGTAACGCTAACGGGCTGGGCGCAGAAAAATTGTAAGGGGCATTTCTATTGACAAAAGGGTTGGTTTTAATTTTGGCTGGTGTTTTTTTTTGTTTTGTCGCAGCTTTGTTTTGTGGAGAATGTTGATGTATTTGAAGTTATTTGTTATATTTATTTTATCTTGATCTCCCTCATCCAAAATGGAATGAAAGAAAATTAGTGTCTATAAATTGTAAAAAATTTTCCGTAAAAATCAGGTTAGGCGGTTAGAAATTAATTTTAGGAGCTTAGGGTTATTATGTGTTGAATTGCGAAATACAATAACGCGCTTTGTTTACGCGTATTACACTGTTCAAGAATATCTAGAGGATAAACATGTATGGAATTATTGTCTATTGAATGTAATGCAGGATAGCTGCCAGCAAATGTAATAGATTGTACCATTGATTTTGAAAAGAGCAACTGTTGAGTTTCTTGCCGGCTCTTCTCAGCAGAACTGCCTTCCGAACCGGTGGTAGCTTTTTGATCATATGTTCATTCGACGATTCAAAAGTGCTTATAATAATTGCCTATTTGAATAAAGAATATTTGAATTTTGAATTTTGAATTTGAATTTGTTAAAACAACAGACAGACTGTTAATATATTAGTAAATAAAAAGTATTAGGCCAGTCATGGCTCAGTCGCTCTAGAAGCATGTGACAGTAAACGTAACAGGTTGTGGGTGTGTTAAAATCTTACGAAATTTCCAATTTTATTACTTTTTAAAATATTTCCATAGAAAGTTGCGAGCGACGACTAGTTATTAATAAAAACTAAGTCTCTATTCGTATTTCTAAAGGCTGACATTGAACAGGAATGATTCAATAATAATTCCTTTCACGTCTTACATAAACTCTCAATCTCTTTGTGGATGGACCTTGTGTTTCTTCGTGGGAGGCGACCTTGCCCTTGGTTTTCCTGAAATGGTTTTATCCCTACTCTACTAGCAATGGTAATATTATTTCACTTTTTATGTCAATATGACAAAGGAACTACTATAAGCGCGATGGTTGTGGGTTCGATCTACGGATAGGCAAAGGGAACCTAGCATTAAGACATGTCGTTCCCCACTCTCCATTCCACTTCCACTTCTCCAATTTCGTTGCATTTTCAATGCCATACTTCGTTTTATCACGTGAAGGAGAAGATATTAATAATTAAATCATCCGCGTGGGCATCGAACCCTCAAACCCGTTTGCCACCAGACGATGCGCCGATGACAAAGATGATTTCATAACGGTAAATCAATATAAGTTAACAATATTATGATATTGTAAAATAACTATTTTCAATGGTAGAATGAGGGAAAGCCCACCAAAGACCGTGACATTTAAACAAGGCTATACGACTACAAAGACTAAACATATAATTTTATGCTTATCGCTAGAATTTCTGGAAAAAAACTGAAATTATATTTTTGTAGGTATATTTATAATAATATTTATTTTTGTAGGAAAAAATACAGTCTATTAGAATTGTTTCTTTTTAAACATAACTAGGGTTAATAAGTATAGAGAAATAAATATGATTGGCATGAAAATATGAATGTTTTTTTTTGTGCGAGAAAAATTTTCACGTGTAGATATTATTAAAAAATTGTGGTTTTATGTATGTTTATTTCTATAGTGAAATACATAATTACATAATCGTGAAAAACAAAATACAATATATAAAATAAGCTTCACGCTGGGATACAGCGTGAAGCTTATTTTGCACACGGCAGGCAGAGGGAACATAGTGTTAAGACGCTAAGTAGCGAATACAATACAAAGGTACATAACCTTTGTAGTATTCATTATACTACCTTCTTTCACTGTAGAGGCATGTTTTTTCAAATATCAACGAATTAAATACTTGTATTTAAGTAAACTCCCGGAAAATATGCAAAACAGTCATTAGAAAAACAAAAAAGTATTATTTATATTCCATACGTACCATTGAACATCAGAAATGAGACCTCAAATGAATGCAAATTTACTCGGATATGGCAAAAACCACATTTGCATAAACGTTCTATATTAAATGTATGTGGAGCTATTAAAAAAGATTAGGGGATGGGGAATATTATAGAATTTTAAAACAATGAATTTAATGATTGTATAACAACGCTGCGTCGTAGCGTAGTGGGAACAACGAGAAGTCCAACATATTTAGGGTTCCGTACCTGGAAAAACGGGATCCTTATAGAAATTGTCTCCGTCTTTCCGTCAGTTAAAATTATTTATTTCGAGATCACGTAGAGATATCAAGCTGAAAATAGTCTAGGGTCCCTTGAAGCACAGGAACATCAAGCTTCTAAACAAATGTTATCAAAAGATACGAGCATTTATGCATTAAAAGTTTGCTACGAATTTAATTTAATTGTTACGAAAATTTTGACGTTGAGTTTCGCCACGCAATGAGTATTTGACGTTTAGTGGAAACGGAGAGTCTAAACATAAAATTCTTTCTACCTGCCTAAAAAATTTAAGTAATTTTGGTGCTGGTCCAGTAAGAAGTATATTAATTACTAAATAAGAAAAGACAAAAACGAATTAAGCATCATTTCATTAATAACAAAGAGGACCATTTATCTAAAACAATTAATCGGAGTGGAAGCAAGAAAATCATTGTTAAGCCTATTAGTAAGCAAGACATCTTGTGTCCGCGGAAATTGTGGTACAAGTGGTAAGAGAGGAGTTTTAACTTTCTGGCACGTATCCCCGCTATCTAAACGTGTCGGATTTGGTGGAGAAAACTTAAAAATATGTTACTTTGTCCTCCACTTTTTTTTAGTTACGCGTTATGATGCGGAATCTAACGCCGCGCAGCATGGTGAAAATGATAATATTTAGCCTGAGCATCAATATGTTATGCTTCCTGCTAATCAAATCTAAATATTAGACAAATTTTTATGTCGTGGAAATTATTTGAAACTTCTTCTTTATGATATTATCACATAACGGAAAGCCGTACAGGTAAAGCGTCTGATTGTCTCTGCTATTTTTGAAACAGTGTGTTGCCACACTGTCGGCAACTCAATCCGTTGTCTCAATAGAGAATAGAGTGTCTTAACGTTAGGTTTCTTTTGATTACTCTGTTATATTGAAACAAACCATAAAGCTATTTTTTAACGCAGAGTAAGGAAAAAATATTTGCAATTTTTAAAATTGAATCCAACAAAAAATAAATAAATAATCTTCAAAACGCTCATTAAATAAACCACACAAAATCTTAAGATTGACGACGATCTATCACCGTCACGTCTCGGGCGCCCGACCATCCGATTACGCAGTGACATCTTCATTCTCCCCCCAGGAACAGCTCCTGACATCACTTGTGACTCGCCTTTTGACTTATTATGAATCTACAACATCATTAATTAACATCACAACAGCTTAGCCATTAAGGCTTTTGTTTTATGAAATTACGTTTTGTGTTGGAATTACATTTGTTTTAGGTGTTTTAATTGGAATTTTATAGAGCTCTTAGATTTAAGAGACAGAGATGGTAATAATATGTACTGAAATGTTATAATCCATTTTATTAGTCGTTTTATTGACTGGAAAGTTATTATTAATGTTATTATCAGAAAATAGTAGATTCAAACACCACTCGCGTATACTATACATACATTGATACACTGAATTATTACCAGATGAGTTATTCCGCTGCATCCCGCACATAGAACCTAGTGTTAAGACATTCCGTTCCCATTAAGACACTTTCGTTCCCCACTTTCAGCCAAATTTGGGAAGCATTACGTTTTGAGTGGCGGAATTCAATTCCGCTTTTCCTAGTTACCAGAGCGAGGAAATTAAAATATTAAATATACCTACTATTCCTGCACCACGACTGACTTTTCTACTTCATTATAATATACGAAAAATGGAAAACATTATTGAATATATATTAAAATATAGTTATGTTAACACAATTTTAACGGACTCGTAGCTTTCTACGAGATCCAATTTGCTTAATTCATCTGATCTGCACGTAGAGTGCATTGCTAGAACTGGAACAGGTGCATATTTGCATTATCCAGAACGGTAAAAATTGTTCGCCACCTGCTACTTATTTTCTATATTAAAATGTTATCTCTAATCCTTTAAGTTTTCTTCTGTTTATATAGAAAATAATCATGTATGTCTGACTACTAGCTTATACCTGAGGCTACGCGTTTTTATTCAAATTGAAATAACTAAGAATTGTGCTTGTGAACTAAGTGTCGGAACACTAGGTTACCAGGTTCGTCCAGAATTCGGCGAAAAGTAGAGAACGGAGTGTTTAAACACTAGGTTCCCTCTGCCGACCCTGCAGTTTGCGGGATACAGCGTGAAGCTGATTTAATTTGATTTGTGAAGCAGTGAGACATTGTCCGGCTGTAAACGCCATGGTTGTGGGTTTACTTCCACTCGGGGGGATAATTACATTTATTGCGTTCATTTCCATTCACAAAGTGCAGTGTTGAGTTCCGCCACTCATTAAAAATACTCAATTATCGAAATCAGATTCAATTTTCGTCTAAAACAAACGTTATTTAGAATATATAAACCGATAGAATATAACTAAATAAAAAACGCTCTCGGTGAACAACCGACAGTTTTTATTGACCACTTCTGAAAGGTTTATCTGGAAGTGCAATGCTGTGTACGCCGAATGGTCCGGAATAATAAAACATCTATACAAGATTTATGTTTTGGAAAACTATTCTTTGATTTCGCGAAATATGCATATTTGAATAGAATGGAAATCTCTTCGGTCTATTTACGTTTGTAAGTAAAAATTATTTATGCGATGGCACAGCGGAACAACTGTCTGTAAGCGCGACGGTTGTGGATTCGAAGCGAACAAATGAAAATTTTAATTATTTCATTTCCCCGAGTTGGAATCGAACCCTGAGCTTTTCGAGCTTTATGTTCACACGCTTATGACCCTCCGCCACGACTGGCTTTAATATTTCCATTTATTTAATATTTTTTATGTATGTGCCCTCTATCTAAACAGAAAAAAAAAGAAAATCTACCCTTGTCTAAATTTTCTATATTTAATGAATGATTTTTTAAATATTACTCTACAAATTGATAGATAGCCAAACTACTTTAACCTGACTGACTAATGCTCACAAATTACAGGCCGCGACCAAATTCGAAACAGATGCACAGAAACACCAATCAAACTCATATTAGTGGGAAATGACTTGTTTTACCTCTTTTATAGGGGATTGATTCATTAGTGACGGCTATTAGGGGAATATTTTAAATTGGATTTTATTTTACAATTCTACAGGCTATAATATCACTAATTTCTTAGTATAATCTATAAATACAAAAAAGTCCAGATTGTGGGATTTATTCCTACTCTAGCGTATGAAATATTTGTTTAAATTCAATTTTTGCTCTCCTAACGAGGCAAAGCGCGGCGTTCAGTTCCGCTACTCAACATGCAATGGAAGTGTCTAAATGAGAAAAAAGTGTCGTGACACTAGGTTCCCAGATTTCCTCGGCCGCACGAGCGGGATATAGCGTAAAGCTAAGAAAAAGAAAAACAATGACCATATTATAATTCAAAGTGCAACTTGAAACCATACGCAAATGACTTTAACCCTACCAATGTATTCGACGGGTCTTAATGACTTCAGGTCTCAGCTTAATTTAATATGAACTCGTAACAAGATGCTAGTCTTAGGACGCTCTTAATATGGATAGAAGCATTGCACACTTACGATTATTTTATCTATATATTTTTAAACGAATGTAAATAAGGAATATTTTTGTATATTCGATAATTATTAAAATTGAAAAGAAAGTATTACTTATTTATAAGCAACAAAAGAAAAGAAAACATACTTGTAAAGTGTAATTTATCTGTACCACATATTTGAAGTAATGACCTTTTCTTACTATTTAAGTACTTATCCACATTCTCCATAAATATATTCTATGTAAAAGTCATAAGGATTGTAAAAGTTGCAAGTATGAAGATTTCCGTATAGAACTATTATAGTATCGCATAACGTTCGGTCTGCGCGTGTATTGCCTGTCGGGAGCACGCGGCGTGTTGATGTGCGGTTGGATTCGACACTTAGCACTAACTATGCAACTAAGTTGATAAAAGCAAGTTGTTAATTTCGATTAGTATTTAGTTTCTATCATTTCGTATTATATATATGTGTAATTTTTATTCTTAATATTGTTATTAATATTTAAATATTTTACTCAGCGAAACGAGATGTTGTATTGTACACAATACACGTTTTTATTTATAGATAGTTTTAATTCTTACATAAATATATATACATACATACATACGTAGCTTCACGCTTTATCCCTAGCGGGGTAGTAAAAGAGAAAGGAGCGCCAAACGCTACGGTTGCGGGACGCTCTTACGCCTCGTCATCAACCTCTTCATACATGCCCTCCGGGGGATCGTGACCTTCCTCCAGTATTTTGATACTGTCAATTCTAAGGTCAATCGAGGTTTCCCCCTACCTCTCTTATCGCTCACTTTTCATATTCGTAATCAATCAAAAGATTTTAACTTTTCTATGTATAATTAAATCCAAATTCTCTAATCAAGTGATATAAGCAAATATATATTTATAATAAATAAAAAAACAGCAATATTAAAAGTACGTGTGACTTAGTATTACAACATAATATAAACGTATAATGCAAAGTCAACAATAGCGACCCTCCGCAAATTGCTATTCATTTCCGTAAAATAAACATGTAGATAGATACGTGAACACACAGAATTGTAAATCGACCTGTTAATCTAATAAGAGAACCGAGACACGGTTCATTTGCGAAAAAAATTACCATTTTTTTTGTAACTCCGAGGCAATGGGCGATTTGACGTTGACAAATATAAAAGCATTTCCGTAGTCTGTTTTTATTTTTTTTTACATTTGTACAGATAAAATATATTGAATAATATAGAAGGTAAGTGAGCGAACAATGATGTGTTTCTTTAGTATTGTCTTTTATAAATATAGAAATGGTTTTTGTTTTGGTTGTGATTGAAAAATATATTTTTATAATGAGATTATACAATTATATTCATAAAGCATTGATGTATTAGCTGTATCTTTTTTAATTGAGATTTTTTTAATTGATAGTTGATTACTCTATTTGGTTTTATAAAGTGTGCTATTAGGTTCCATTATATAACACGTAATGTTGTTAAATGAGAATAAAATCTAAAATACGAGTATGTTATTATTATAATATATGTATTTTTCATATACTGAGCTATCCTCTTGTAATTCGGTGGCATATAAAAAAAAAAACATTTTTTATATTTATATACCATGTCATAATACTTTATTAACATTAATTTAAAAGTCATTTTACTTATTAATAACATTAAAGATTGTAATTAAATATTATTTTGAGTACGTTACATTTTATAAACGTTAAATGAATAATACTTTGATGAAAGACAATCGTTTCTATAATTAAAATCTAAAGTAATACCAGTTTTCAAATTAAATTTCTCCGCTGAGACAGACCCATCTGCGTTAAAGGGTTAACTCGTCAATGACTGAGACTAAAGAAATAACCGAATTATGTTTAATTCAATTAACAATGAGTCGTAGCGGAATATCGTTCGAACGGTGTCATTTAACCCCCTAATAATATTAGGACTTATAAAGGGTTGCGTAAAATATTTTGTTTAATCTTTACAGATCTTCTAGATTATACCGGAAAGATATAATAATTTTCAGTGAAAAATATCGCTTAATATTAACTCTTTACATATAAAAAAAAACATGCATTGTGGTATTAATTTGAAATATATGATATCATTTTTTTACATTTTTGAAATAAAAAATGTATTTAATATTATAAAACAGTTTTTATATCAAAACTCTTTTAACGTTTAAAAAACTAAATCTTTATCCACACGTCGCTACATCAACCTCGCCAGAAAAACAAAAGTAAATACAAAAACCATTGTATTGTAGTAAGGAGCAGATTAACTAAATATAATAGGTTGTTAAG
Organism: Heliconius numata; assembly: GCA_016802625.1. NCBI lineage: Eukaryota > Metazoa > Arthropoda > Insecta > Lepidoptera > Nymphalidae > Heliconius > Heliconius numata. The sequence goes on along the minus strand of JAEBDU010012346.1, from coordinate 295 downwards.
TGTGACAAAAACTCTGCTTCAGGTCACGTGTCAGTTTGATTAGTTTCGTGATTCATTGCGTTAGAAATATTCTAATATTTTATGTACATTTATATTGAATTCTAATCGTATAGACATGGGGTATAGAATAAAATGAGAAAATTGGTATAACCATGTGCTTTAAGCTACTTTCAAATCTCTTTATTTACTGAGAAGGTTGATATTCGTTTATCGATCATATATTTAAAGATAATAACGCTGAAAGAAAATTTCAATAGAATTTGTTGACCACCCGCAGCTTCTGGTATACAAAATT
>JAEBDU010012343.1:0-21575 GCA_016802625.1 Heliconius numata | reverse complement strand
AAGACAAAACGCAACCTTGAGCTCCTCCACTCAACACACAATAAGGTCTCGCAAATTGAGGAACGGAGTCTCTTAGCACTGGGTTTCGCCTGCCTATGCGGATAAGGACGTGAAAGCCTATTTTTTATATTTAACTAATATTGAAGTATTCGAAACTAATGTTTGACGTACCATAATTTCCCATATTTTCATATTAGGAAGCACGTCGTCGTCCAACATAGGTTTTGCCTCCCCTCTAGCAGCAAGGTCCAGTGGTATATCTTCTGCCTCGTTACTGAAATTAGTAATTTATAATCATGAATAAAAAGACCTTAATAATTACGACAGGTCGTGGATTTGATTTCCACTAAAGGAATTGAAATATTTCATATTTTCATGTTTTTACTAAGTTAAAAAGCAACGTGCGGCGTTGAGTTTAGCCATTAAACTCGCACCGCCCCCAGAATTCGGCGCAAAATGGGATCTTAATGGGATCGGAGTGTGGTAACATAAGGTTCCTAGGTTTTCTCTGCCCACCACCTACCAACTTCTCTTTAAAATACTATCGCCATTAAAATAGATAAGTTTATTTTATTTCCTCCTAACGCCATCTATAGATTATTTCGTTGAATCGTGCAGCGCCATCTACCGAGTAAAAGGAACTCACATGAATTTGTTTGACGAATCGTCTCTATACAGGTCCTCGGCAGTTTGCTGAGCGCGGGTCTGAAATAAAAGATGTCGTTTTCATTAAATATTTATATAAATATAAATTTAATTTATAATTAGAAGGTCTTTTTTGTTATTTTTAATGTTATATAAGCAACTTGGTCGCGGGTTGGTCCAGCCCAGGGGGAAAAGATTACTTTTTTTATTTTGGCTTACATTCCTGCTCTACTAGACTGATCCATGATGGCTTCATTATTATTTAAATTATTCAATATTTCAAACTGTGAACCATTTGGAATAAAACAAGATATAAAGCGCTGTCCAAATATAAATAATAGGTAACATACACATATTTATTTAAACTTTGACTTTTAACAATTTTAATATATTTTTAAAAATCGCGAGGGCAGTGGATTTAGTTTATACTCGAGGTAAAGAATTGTTTAATATTAAAGTTTTTCCTGCTCTGGTAATAATACAAAGCACGTCGTTGAGTTCCGCCCTCAACTCGCAATGTCTCGAAAATTTGTCAGAAAATCTTAACACTACCTATCTATAGCTCAAATCATTTTTTTATATTAAAAATATCAAAGATGACTATTATAATTACGATTGATGACTATTAAAGACATACCATTTCATTGTTAGCCGCCATTCGTCGAAGGATCCTAGTGATGTACCAGTCGGGAGCGGCCGCGGGTGGCTTTTCAGATCGCTTACCGTGCGCTGAAAATAACAATATTGTTGTATGTTAATATGTATTCTGCATATGGAAGGATAAGTAGAATATAGTGTCATGACATTCCGTTCTCCACTTTCTGTCGAAGACATGGTGTTAGATTGATAAATCATAGATAATATAAAACTAACGTTTATTTTCTTATTAATAATTCATTAGTAAATTCTCATTATAAATACAATTCTACTACTTCTAGATCTACATAATTGCATGTTATATATACTGCCAAATCTACATCTATGTTTTTGTTATTATAAACAAGTAATGGAGAAGAATGGAAGAAATGAATTTTGTCCTTTGATTTAATTAGACAGCTTTATTAGTATTCGCGTCAACGTATACCATGCACAGTGGAAATTTTAATTACCTTTTAATTTCGCGCCATTATATGACAGATGGGATTAAAATGACAATTTACAGGTTTTACAGATTGACACAGATTATATATTGTTTTAGCACATAATGAAAAACGATATTTAGTTTATTTTCTCTATATTTTTATAAAAACACACACATATTATTATTTTTAAAGTTATTTTAAGCTAGTGTTAAAACACTCCGTTCTCCACTTTGCGATAACATTCTTGTGCCTCTGCGCCGTCGGCCTTACAATCATTAACCAAATATTAATATTTGGATAACATTTTTCATATGATGCACCGGCATAATATAAGTGCTAATATTTCAAAGTGATATCAATGAAACGTTTATGGGCCACTATATCGACGTGTGATTTTTATCAGAGCTTTAAGCCCTGGGATATGCTGGTGTCAGATGCACCTGGCATCTGGTCACTGTAAAGTTTTTCTGAATTTATCACAGGTATGTAAAACATTACGGTCTTTTATAATAATATAATTCTCATTTCTTGTAAAACATTTCTTTGAAGTCCAATTAAATGCTACCTAATTGTCAATTTTGTGCAAACTTTTTACTTTTATATTAAAATTTTCATTTCTGGAATCTTTGGTGTTGTGAAAGGGTATAATAATGGATTTTAATTTATAATAATGATTCAATTTAATAAAAAAGTAAGTAAATAATGTTTAATAGCACACAAAACAAGTTTAGTGCCAACAAAAAATTGTCGTACTTTAGCTTAGTCATTTTTATATACATGTCATTTATATTTATTTCTAATATACATGTCAAACTAAAAACCTTCTTTATTTCAGAGTCAGTTAAATAAATACTGATATTCCCCCAAATAATGTTAAGTCTGTGGGAGTTTGGAAAGTCCAGTTCAGAGCAGTTCTGTTTATATTGTAATCATTGATAAGAATATCGAAACATGAATTATATTTTGATAACGCTTGTAAGCTGCCGTCAGTAGAGTACGAGCACGCTACTACTTATGTAAATTGTATTACTATGAAATTATTTTACAGTAATTAATATCAGCTACTAAAAAACATGCAAAATTCGGCAGTACTAGGGGGCGGCATATAACGGTAGGGAACCCCATTTTGTAGATAGGGTTCCCTTTATTTACAAATTGTTATGCGGAAAGCTGCTAAGATTATATTATATATAATATCTAGGAAAATTTAAAAATAAAAGCTTCGTTTAAATTTATTTTACTTGTGATATTAGCCAAAATAAAGTAAATAACATAATATGTAAAAATATAATGACAACAATAATATGAATGAGTGTTATCAGCGTCTTATCATAAGCTCCCGTCCAATAAACGTCGTAATAACCCGCAAAATAGAGTACACGTATGTAAGTAACATATGAGCGATAATTTAGAAAATGTATATGTTTTTTATCTTCACGCTGTATCCCGCATAAAACAGGGTACGCAGAGGGTACCTAGTGTTAAGACACTCTGTTCTTCACATTCTGTCGATTTTACGAGGCTTTCCATGTTTAGTGGCGGCAACATCGTGCCTTGCTTTTGCTTTGGCGCCAGAACGAAGAAATGAAAATATTAATAAATAATAATTCATTCCCTCTAGTGGAAATCGAATCGACTTCAACTATTATTATGTGTTACAAATAACCATACAGAAACTGGCAACAAATTCCCGTTCAAGGTATGAATAAGGAGCAGTCTACCCTCCTTTCCTTTTAAATATGAATTTGATTTAGGTTCTACGAAACTAGGATTTCAACACGGCGAGTCCCTGATTTAATTAGCACACCTTATGTTATATTTCGCACAACGCATAATTAAAACTTTTGAATTTTACAAATTATTCCCACAAATTTTATAATTTAATAAGATTTCTTTTCACATTTTCTATTTAAAGCTGAAAAACAGATGATTCGTGAACAGAAAAGGGAATCGATCTTTCTATCCCATATGATTTTGGGAAATCCAATAATAGTGGGTTTCTACACTCCCTAATGAAAGCCTTAGAGTCATTAAGTCCTTAGATTTACATGATAAATTTCGGTGTTTTACGCTACGTTGCTACGACAGTGCAATGCCTGTCAGAAAAAGTTTTATTTATTGTAAGAAAAAGTTTTGCATAATAAATTTTTCAAACATGAACCTTTATAATGAAGTATCTAAGTTCCAAAACCATATTCTAGTATATAGTTTTAAATTTTTATACGTAACTACCTATCAACTTCAGGAAATAACGAATGTAGATACACAAGTTGCAGAAAAGTAGTCTTTTAAAACTTTTCACCAGGATTTTTCTTTATTTTCATATAAACTTAAGAAAGAATATGAAAATGTCTATTTACAGTATGAAAATTATAACATAGTGTTTCATTAGTTTTTAAGGTTGAGACCATCGTAGCAAGTAAGTATTTTAGTTTTTCTTCGACACTATATAAAACCCCAGGATATTCTTACGCCAAAAATCCTTCTCTTATAATCATGACTGAAGAATTAATCTAAATAATTTGATGTCATTGGTTATATTTCTTTTCTATAAGCTGCATTGAAGCAAATTTACAGTAAAAACTGTATTTTTTTAAATAAACAATATAAGACTTACCTCCCCAACACGAGTGCCCGTAGCTCAAACAAGATCCTGTAACAGAGAATAAAAGTTTTAAGTGATGCTTTTAAACTAGCTCTAACAATACATAATTATAATGTAGAAGATACTGATTTTTATATACATACTAGCGGCCCGCTCGCGGTTTCACCCGCGTGAACTATGTTATTATTAATTTCTGTCTCCATGGCTACGTCCTAGTGACGTCTATACAAAATTTGAGACTCCTAGCACGTGTAGTAACGAAATTTCATACAAACTTTCAACCCCAAAAACAACCCCTTAGAAGTCGAATATTGCGAATTCCCGTCTTAGCGAGCACCTACGCCCTATAAATAACTCCTATGCAAAATTTGAGATTCCCAGCACTTGTAGTTTCTGAGATTTCGTGATGAGTGAGTGACCTTTCGAATTTATATATATAGATAAGAGATATAAAGTTTCGTGTAGACTCAAGTGTGCTGTTATGGGTTAACGCTGTTTATAGGTTTGATTCCCATTCCCATACGCTGGTAGACTGAGATGGCTACCGTCAAACCGTTTTCCTACTACCTAAAGGCGACCTCATTCCAGAAATATTACAAAAAAAAAACTAAAATATATATAACAAAACATTTACTTTTTCAATCCAAGCACCTAGAACCAGTCATAAGCGTTTCAACAAACAAACGTACCAAATATAATCTAAGTCTTGCAAATAAGCTTCATTCTACAAGGTTTGCGTCTTGCAGCTTAACACTTATTTATGCACCTACCTACGTTCCTAAATTCGGAGATCTTTAGTCTCTATGTATATAGCGCTAGAGGAATTATAAACAAGTAATATGTAAATTGTGTGTTAGAGTTAAATTCGTACCTGTTTATACTACAAAATATATTTTGAGGCGGTCATGGCGCAGTGGTACGTCGTCTGACAGTAAATGCGATAGTTGTAAATTCGATTTCTATTCGGGGGAATTAAGTATTTTACACCTACTTAACACGTAATGACTCGTAAATTGAGCGGAAAGTTGGGAACGGATATGTCTTAATGGGAACCGAGTTTCTCACCTCTAGGTTCTCCCATTTCGTCCCAAAATGAAAAAAAATAAACCTTTACCTAGACAAAACAGATCAAAATTTAATCCCCGCAAGAAAAGTGCACTAAGAATCCCATACAATGTTTATATAGAATTCGCCATAAACACGTCATAGGATGCATTACGGGAGTGTCCACTCTCTATAATAATGCAGCCATAACCCATCTAATAACGTAACTTAGTTGACCTGAGTATTGAAGCTTTTGTATAGATATATGTATATCTTGATGTCACTTGTAATTGAATATTGGATGTGCTGGTTGAGTGGTTGTTTGTCTGTTTGTTACGATATCTCCTAAATTGTTTCATTAAAAGTAAAAATATAGAACTAATTTCATTATTTTTTGCGAATTATTTGTTTTATTCAGAAGATAATTCAATAAATTTATTTATTTACTTTTCAAAATTAAAATAGTAACTTTACTATTGAAAAGGGGAACTGTTATGCTTTTCGCTGTCTGTTTGTGCTTTCTAATGATTCAAAAGTACGGTTTGTTAATTAAAACTATTCTATATTTAAAGAACAATAAATAAATATATAACTATAATAAGCAATCATTATTATAAATATTAAACAATCAATAAGTCACTTTTCTATCTATTAATATAGGAATCGACTATACTATCGAACCCACTTTCCTACCACTAAGCCGTATGGACTAAAACAGCAATAAATATACATCTAATTCCACTCAATGACATATTTGTTCTAAACCATGCACATTTGTAATATATTGTACGAAACAATAACAGCAAGATTTCCCCAGGCGTCGCTCGGTTCAGTAGAATTGGCAATCCATTTTATCTTGATACGCATTAAGCATCTATCATTTTAAGATGACAATTGGAAAGTGAATTTTTCCAATTGTCATCTTAAATTTTTTCCTTAATTATTACAGATATTATTATTACGAAGACGAAAAGTGTGGTCGAGGAAGTACTTGGTTAAGCTGAAAAAAATCCCTAATTTCCTGTTGATTTTCGAAATTCAATCAATTATCTTGTTATCACAGCGAGGAATATGAAAGTTATTTATTCTCTCGAGTGGGAATCAAACCCACAACCGTCGCATCTACAGTCAGATTCTGTCTCTACGCTACGACGGCCTTAAATAGATAGATAGATATTGCACACAAAGCACTTCTTCGTTTGCCTAACTTTTCTCTGCCCTCCACTTTTGCTTGAATTTGAGACATCGCGTGTTGAGTGCCGGTATTCAACGCCGCGCATTTCATTAATAAAGTTATTAGAAAATACATTTCTTTGGTAAACCTCGATATAAATAGATTTTTCAGGACATTCGCTTTTAACGAATGAATTGTTGGATTGCATGTCACGTCGGGGCCTGACTGCACTTTTAACTAATGGCTTAGCGTCAGTCGATAATAACTGTTATTAGTGTTATCGGCTTTAACTGAGGATCATAATTATTGGAAACCGTTTAAAATTAACTATAGGTTACGTTTACGGAGTTTTCTAACTTAATTACAGTATCGGTCGGTCTTTTTCAAGCTTAATTGTGTCGGTCTGTCGGTGTCGGTGTTCATATCTTTGAAACAGACAATATTATATATTTATTGTGTTAAGACACTCTTTTTTCATTTTTTTTTGTAATATATTGCGTTTTCAATGGTGGAACTCAACGTAACTTATTATTAAAACGAGGAAATGAAAAAATTAAATAATGAATAGCTCATTCAAGATTTAAACATATTCAGTGTCAAGCTTCGTGGAATTTAACTCGCAAATATCGTACAAGTTGCATAAATTTTACGATATTTGTTCATTTTACTCCTATGAAAATACTCAATTTCTCAGTTTCACGCTATAACCTTCATATGGCAGGGTAGATACAGATAACTAATGTCCAGACACTGCGTTCTTCACTTTAGAGACATTGTGTATTGAGTGGAACTGAACTTCGCTCTCGTCATCAGAGCGAGAAAATAAAAAAGCTCAATACTCTCAGTGAAAATCGAACCCATAATCATTGTGCTTACAGTCAGACGCTGTACTAAAGTACTAAAATTGAAATTATTCTTTAAAAAAAATACGACCAAATAAATAAAAAAAAGCCTAATATAAATTACAAAAACCAAAAACTAAGGAAAACTTTAAGTTATCTTAAGCTTAATAAAATTGTACCAACATGTATTCTATACTTTGAGATTGGCGACTTGAAAACTTACGTAGGAGGCTTCATTCATAAAATACCTTATTACGTCTTATTATGGGTATATTTAAAAATTACAAACTTTTAATGATCCTTGATGTTATAAAAGATGATATTATTTTAAAAGTAACATTTTTTTTATTTTCTAAGCCATGTAACGACAACACCATCATGGCGCAGTAGTTAGTAATGTAATATAATATGCGGTATTGATTCAAATAATATTGTATTTTAATTTTAATAATTTAATTATAATTAACCGTTTAGGTTAAAGAAAATATATATTTTATATGGTAATTATTAAAAAAGTTAAATGTTTAGTGTCAATCTTTGCGTTTTTTTCATTTATTTACAAATATTGTATTAATTACATAAATTTTAATTTTTGTTGTTCTTTTTTGCCCAATGCTATCTATGTCCCTTGCCGTGTTTTTCTGCTTCACGCTGCACCTGTATATGGCAGGGTAAACACATATAACATAACCTCTCCCTCAAAACCTTTACGTTTAGTGACTCAATGATAACCATAAATGTCATAATGAAAATACACCAACTATACTAACCTACAATTAGCCACAAAGGAGTTTATAGGTAACAATTACCTCTCAATTATGATATGGTAGCGCTAAACCGCGCCTTTTTAAATTTATTAAACTAAATACAGAGAAACAATTGGACATAACAGAAACTAACGTTTCCCATTCAACACTACTCGTATTTCCCTGAAGTAATATAACGCAGTTAACGGCAAGATCAGCCTTGACAGTACCCTTTATGCAAGTTTCTCTGAATCCGCCAGCTTTCGTGGAAAGTGACGATTATTAAAAACAATTGCAACATGCATCTATGTACATTTAATATATAATTGTATACACCCTGACGGTTTTTCTAAGTGATAATATTTTACAACTTGTTTAGTTCAAACTACAAGCACAGTGTAATTACAACAGAGGTAGCTTTTTGTGTTCTAGTCTACTTTTGTGTTTTTTTTAATTTACAAAGCGCATGCCTTTACCGTGTGCACTTGGCTCGAATGGCTTCTAGAAACTATTTAAATATAAAACAATAGAATAATTTGTGAAAACCTTAAGCTCGCTACTTAAAAGATAGTTTCTGCAATTTATTTAGGAAACACGTTAATTTAATAATGAAATAATTTAAAAACGAAATCCTATTTGCATAAAGAACTGCCTATATACAAAACGCTACAATCAATTCAACAAAAATATATTTTCCATACATAACAGAAACAGAAAAAATAGTGTATTAAGCGATTTACATAAACATTCACTATTTTCTAACTACAGTGTATGTAAAGTAAAGCATTGAGCCTAGTGTCACGGTGTCCATACCTCCGCGCTGGCTTCGCCATCCGTTCACTTTTTGTATAAGGTTCGATGCCTTGCTACCTCTATTGTTAATTCTCTGCTCTGTGGAAATAGATGATTGGTTAAAATAAAGAATATAAATATGACATTTTCGTAGTTTTCAACGAGTAACTCGCAACTGCGTGTAGACTTAAAAGGTCAAATTTTTCTGTTCCCGTAGAAATTTCAGGAAGATAATTTTTAGTGTATTCCCGAGGGAACCTACATACTAAGTTATAGGTTCCTCTGTTAGTAACTAGAGCTCGTAGAGTTTAATATAGTACTGATCAGTGATTATATCTTATTTACGTATAATTATCTTGTCGTTACGAGACAAATTACATAAAAATACTTCCTGGCCCAACTGCGCATCGAACCCATAACCATCTAATTATTAAATAACTAAAATAAGAATATGAATTCACTACCAACGCGTTATTTTATCACATTACCACTATACCAAGATAGCGTCTTGCAATTTAATATCATTCTAAATGCCATCAACTATTGAGTATATCTTCATTGAAGCCGATTACGAACTCAAATGTAATAGATATTCCTATTACATTAATATAAATAGTAATTGTTATTACATTGGACTGGGGCTCTATTGAGTTTTTCCAATTGGAAAGTGGATTTTGTTGGTTGACTTTAAAAATAGGAATATATAAAAGGTGTATATATAAAAAATTGATTCCTGAGCTGTACTCTGTTGTCTTATTTACTAATAAATCTATTTATTTATTACAGTAATATTATTTTTTAGTTCAGGGAGACTTCGGTCATTTCAGAGCACAATATCGGAGATATTAGACCAGAAAGCTTACGTAAAAAACCCCCAGAGGGCAAATATGAATAGGCCGTAGTGTTTTTCACTCCGTTCTCTCTGGCTAAAGAGTGTAGCTAAAAACAAATATTTTATTTTATTATTTTATTTTCCTTTTTTTATTAGTTTTTGTTCGTTCTACATATTAAATACACTGTGCAGTGTGCATATCGTGCGAGGACCTACCTCAACTGCATGTAGTTGTGAACATTTTACCGAGAAGTAGACGACCTTTTATTAATTTACTGAATAATCATTATTATGCATACGACTTAATTAAGTCTATTAATAATATATATTAACATTAAAAAAATTATAATTTCATTTTATTTTCTGGAAATCTTTGTTTCTTTTTTAATTTATAATTTTTGCTACACTAATATATTATTTTACATTGTACAATAGAGTTACATACATAAAGCTATTTCTGTGATCGTTTATTACTTAAATTAAGCTTAAACTGATCTAAATCAAATAAGTATTATATTTTTTAAGCCTTAGGGAACCTAGTCAAGACATTCGTTCCTCACTTTCTGCCTAATTGACACTGCGTATTGAGTGACGGAGCTCAACGCTGTGCGTTTTCTTATTACCAGAGCGAAGAATTTAAAATTATTCAATGATTTAACCCGAGAGTGAATCGAACCCACAACCGTCAAGCTAACAATAAATCTTGCGCCTACCTTTAATATTAAAAAGAAACAAACCAGACCAGCTGAGACCAGTCGTGGCCCAGGGGCATAAGCGTGTGAATGTCAATGCGACAGGTTGTGGGTTCGATTCCCACTCGAGAAAATGAAATACTTAATATTTTCAGTTCCTAGCTCTGGTAACGAAGTTTCACGGTTCACACAAGTATCTTAATGTGAACAGAGTGTCTTAACACAAGGTTCCCAGGTTTCCTCTGTCTATCCTGCTATACGAGAGATATAGCACCCAGCTAAAAAAAAGTCTATTAGTTTTTTTTAGCTTCGCTTGTAAATGTAATAAACAAAGATACCATTAATAGTAAGAGATCACATATAGAAATTATATTGTTAAAAATAGACCGATCTCATAGCTAAAAGAATAATGGGAAATTGTGAAAGCCTCTTATATGTAATACGAATGCAATATATTTACTTCCATTACCTAATTTGTACTTATAATATTAAGGCAATTATGTTTCTAAATATATTTATTATAGGTCAGTTTAGGTCTAAGGGTACAAGCGTAGCTGTAAACGTGACAGTTTGTGGGTTCGGTTCTCTCTTGAGGAAATGAAATATTTATTATTCTCATTTTGTCGCCCTGGTAACGAGACAAAGCCCGGCGTTGGTTCCCGCCATTCAACACGTAATACATCGAAAAATTCGGCGGAATGTGGGAAACAGAATGTCTTAGCACTACGTTTCTTCTGAATCCTGTATACAGCGTAAAGCTGTTTTTTTTATTTTTATTTTATAAAACACACGGACGACAAAAGTCGAACGTAATAGTTAGCAAGAAAATAAAATGATATTATTCTCCAACAATTTCCTCGTAAATCGTGCGGAGTATTGGTCAATTATAATGAATCATGAAATTTATGACCGCCATAAAATAGTATTAAATATTTACTATTAATTACTGGAAATATGTCATACGCGGAGTATCCTACAATTTTATTTATAAACATGCGACTATTATAAAGTAAAATTTCATGTAAAGAAAAGTTTAAAAATATATTCTGCACATAGCATGGTAGGCAGTGGGAACCTGGGGACCTAGTGCAAAGACACTACATTCCCATCAACAACACTGCCGTTCCCCACTTCCTGAGGAATTCCGAGGTACGGTTTTCCTCGACGCTAGAACGAAGAAATGAAAATATGTATTGAATATTATATTTCTTCGAATGGGAATCAAACCCACGATCTATGGCATCATCTCAATTCTCTCTATAATACATAAGTACATAAATCTAATACAAAAGAAATATTTCTTTAACAATTTAGTTATAAACTACCAAAAACACGTTCTTACTAACTCTAACAGTATTACCCAATATCAAATGTTTCGACAGTTTAATATTAGTTTAGAACTATTATTTAGTTAGTGAGTTTATTTAGTTGTTTTGATTTCATAAAAACATACCGCTACGTGCTCAAGGTAGGCCTTCGTGATTTGACGGTAAGCGCGACAGTAGCAAGTTTGATTCCCACGTGGGGTATGAATTAAGTATTATCATTTTTTCTTAACACTTAACACGCAATATCTCAAACAATGGATTTTGCCTATCCTAATATTCAGGATACGGAATAAAACCCTTCTGTTTTTTTTTGTATTTACAGATACGTACAAACTAAGCATTTATTGTGGCAGTTTTGACTAATTTTAGAATGAATGACTAACATTTTTGTCAGTTTCCTCCTTTCACATAGGTGGGTAGGCAGAGCGAACTTGGTGACGAGACACTATTTTTCACTCTTCGCATTAAATAAAGCAATAGTATGTTAAGTGGTGGAATTTAACGCTGCTCTTGACTGTACATGAGGGTTCAAATCCTGATTGTTAGAGTACCTTAGACTGTGTTTAACGCACTGCAATATTCTAGATTTGTATTTTAATAAATGTGAAATGAAAGTAAAAATTCTTCAAGAAAATGTACATTTTCTCGCATAAACTCGTATGTTTTAAGCCAAGGGGTAAATAATCTTATAACATTTGTGTTATGTTATGCATGTACAGCATAAGCATACATACATATTTTAGCAGTAAAAATATTTTAAATTCTTAAAACATACTAGCAAGATAATTCAAGAGAATAATAATATTGTTTTTTTTAGCTTAACTTCTAATAAGCAGAGAGAGTCATGTGTAAGACATTGTTTCTGGAGTGGCGGAGATTAACGCCATACTTTCTCTTTAATAGAGTGGGAAAATGAAAATTATTCGTTCCTTCGGATTATAATCGAATACACTACCGTCGTGATTGCAGGCAGACGCTATGCTTCTGCGTCACGACGACCTTAATTATTTTATTTTTTACGTAATAATAATCATTATGTATATGTTTTTCAATATTCTAAATTTATAATTAAGTCAAAGGAAAAGCAGCAAAATAAGCTAATTTCTTGTTTAATTTTGAGAAAAATTTATGGAAAGTTGAAAATTTATGTTTTTATTAAAAAAAATGTGCATCTCTATGCATATTAAATATAGGTTTAATATCTTACACAAAAATATAAGAAATTTAAATATTCAGAATTCAAAGTGAAAGTCTTTTGAAGTGACACAAAGTAATGCCACACACTTAATAATGCTTAACGGATATCCCGTGAATCTTTACGGGGCTGGATACGTGAAAAGGTCTTACTGGCTTTAAATTTTTGAATCTTTTGACTTTTCTTAGTTATAAATTATTATTAACATAGAATATATGTATGAGGGTCATAGCTCAACGGTTGGCTGTACAAACGTTAGTTACGCGTTCGATTCCCACATCGGAAAAGGAATTTTTATCGCTCAGAATTTTGTCATAAAATCGCGGAGTTGAGTTGCGTTACTCGGCACGCAATATCTCAAAAATTGGGATATGCATGGAGATTGGAGTGTCTTAATACTAGGCTATTTCTGCCGATCCCGCTCAGAAGCGCTAAAGAGAAACTCTATCAGAAATAGCTATTATAAGTAGAATATGAATCTAAAACCAACCAATTACTGTCAAGAACTAAATTTAACTCTTGCGTCACTATAGACATAAATTTTATACAAGATTATAAAAAAAATTGACGAATACATTACAAAATAAAATACCTCATACGGTACGGTCTATATTACTATGAGATATAATCTCCACCATTTGTAAGCCTTATAAGGTAATAAGTTATACGGCTAAGATTTTTGTCTTATATAGAAATTTGTTAAATATACTATATTTTTTACTTTTTAGGCTTCACGCTGTATTTTATATACAACAAACGAGACAGCGAACCTAGCATTAAGACACTCCTTTCTCGATATTTGAGACATTGCGTCTTAAGTCGCGGAACTCAGCGCTGCGCTTTGACTTATTGTTATAAGAGGAAAAAAAAATATTCATCTATTGTGGTCTAGATTTCTTATTTTATATATATTTTTTCTATACTATATATATTTCTATACTAACCTGTTGCACATTCAACTAGGCACACCACTACCAGCAGGACCAGCACGCCTCTGATGGTTGCGCCTGGTGTAGACATGTTGCTGGTTCTACTCATTGTTTTCAGGCAATATTTCTTTCTATAGACAAATGGAAAAAATATATTATTGAAAGTTTTAATTTTTTTTAAGGTAAACGTAAGCTATTTTTGGTTATAGTTTCGTTTTTTTCTATACATTTTCATTTTTTTTATTCGTATAAAGTGTCGTATCGATATTCGGAAAATCTATTCTATTCCGACTGAAAAATAAAGTTGCTACGTAAGTTAATATGTTAATAAATAATATTTACGTATATATCTTGAAAAGGAAAGAAAAGCTTTCTTATAATTTGTCTAATACTCGTAGTTACAAAAACAAAACTAAAATTCATCAAATCAATATTAAAACAGACTCAACTATCACTCGACATATCAATAGACCCCCAACTTCACATTACTAGTGTCTTAAACTTTCGATATCTTAACAAAGTGAGCCAATTATAAAATCACTCGTTAAATTCGTTGGTTTGTTGTTTCTGTGTTATTGTTATTATTATAGCTCTTAAAACAATTTAAGTTTAACAAATTTCGATTTCTAACCGAGTTCAGTTAGTATTAAGACAATAAATAGCAGCTGACTTGATTGTTGTTGAAAAGATTTGTTCTTATATTTAGAATAATAATAATAGTTTAAATTTAATATTTTAAAATTGTTATTTTATTTTAGTTAAGCTCAATAACAGAAGATTTAAATATTTATATTTGTTTTATTGCAATGAAATAAATAATCAAATAACAAAAAAAAAATACTTCGCCTATAATATGTTTCATTTGTTTTTGTTTCCATAACGAATGTATAACGTGTTATGGAAGCGGGGCCTCCTGTTACAAGTACTAGTATTATACTAGTTACTTACTAGGTTGCTCTCATTACTTTCTATGTAGCTAAATATAATGTGAAATTTATTATTTATTTCAATATTTTTATATGACACTCTGTTACTCAGTTTTCGACGCCACGATTCATTAACACGAGAAATTAAAATATATTAAAACTTATCTTCCCCAGAGTCTGGATCGAATTCACAACCACCATCAGTATATTAATATATCTAATTTTGTCTTAAAAGCCATACTAAATTAGATTTCAATAGATTCTAATTTTTAAACCTCAAAATAGATTACACTAGATTTGAACCTACAATAAATGGTAAAAAAATATACAAATTAATATTACCAACATAGTCCACAATTATATATTTCAAATTATAACATTTCCATACTAAATAAGAAAAAGCTTTAGTTAACTATTTTAATATGCATTGCGTTGGCATCATATCAGATTACAATTGCATAAATCTGAACTTTTATCTTTGATACTAGAAGTTACTTCAATCGTAAATACTAATGACTTCGCATAAAATTAAGTGGACTTCCATTAATGGGCGTGGGACGTGGGTTCCTACAAACTAGTTCCGCTTTAACAATTAAAGTTGTGTTTAAAGTTATTATTGTTATTTTTTATATGTGACTTTTAATTGGTAGAATACGCAACGAGAAATAGAAAGGTAGTAGAGTAGTGTTAAATCTATGTTTTATTTTTAAAATTAGCATAATTAGTAGACTGTTTGAAAATATACCTAGTGGTTTTTTTATTTAGATATAGAATGACCTAGTGTTAAGATATTTCTTTTTCCACATTCAACTTGAACTAAAGACATTACATGTTGATTGGCGTTGATTTGGCTAGAGCCTTAAGGCCTTAACCATAAACCTATAACCTATAACCATTGTGTTTAAAAATAAAAATTATACCACTGTGCTACAATAGCCATATATTCATATATTTTTTGCAGCTTCACACAGTATCCCGCTTGTTGCAGAACAGAGGGAGCCTACTGTTAAATATATTTAACTGTAACTAACTTTTACTTGCAACTTTGCCCACGTGAATGACTAAAAAATCCTGAATATGACACATAAAAAATTAGCAGATATAGTGAGTTACATCGAAATCTGTACAGCCTATATCGATAAATGGACTTACCAACACAAAAAGTATCTATTATACATATTAACAATAGTTCTATCAATTGTTTGTATAAGATCTGATGCTGAATAGATAACTATCAGATTCTTAATAGAATGACCCATTTAATAGAAACGATAAGATCTATGTCATTTTTATGCAATTCAAACGCTAAAGAATATAATTGGGTTTTTTATTGTCAAAATATTAACTTCAGTGAAAATTACATTCGGATTGGTTAACCCAAAATTGATTTTCTCATATATCGTATATAACTAAATAATAATATTATACTAAGCAGATTCAAAATGTAAATCCTCTTGTTTCTTGCAACCCTCCTGATTTGACACACTCTTATAATATTGATATCGAAATGTGATACATCAATGAGATTTGGGGATCTTATGCGTTAAAACCCTTATACAAAAGATTTAGGGAAAAAATATGGAAAAATAGTTTCTTTAAATTCGATTCTTAACGACTCACTCGCGACTTCGCCTGCTTGAACTACACTATTATTCAAATTCAAATTCAAATTCAAAATATTCTTTATTCAAATAGACTTATAACAAGCACTTTTGAATCGTCGAATGAACATATGAACAAAAAGCTACCACCGGTTCGGAAGGCAGTTCTGCTGAGAAGAGCCGGCAAGAAACTCAACAGTTGCTCTTTTCAAAATCGATGGTACAATCTATTACATTTGCTGGCAGCTATCCTGCATTACATTCAATAGACATTAATTCCATACATGTTTGTCCTCTAAATATTCTTGAACGGTGTAATAAGCTTTAATTGTCAAAATTTTTTTTACTGATATTTTAAATTTTGGAAGTGGCAAATCTAGAATACACTGTGGAATTTTATTATATACACGTATGCTCAGACCCATAAAAGATTTATTAACCTTTTGGAGGCGAAAACTTGGAGTAACAATCTTATCTTTATTTCTCGTTCCTATCGTATGATTGTCACTATGTTTACTATGACAATGTATATTTTGTCGGACAAAGAGAATATTATAGTATATAAATTGGGAAGCAACTGTAAGATACCTGCGTCTTTGAAAACATCTCGCAGAGAATCTCGCGCTCTTAGTTTATAAATATATCTTACGGCTCTTTTTTGGAGGATAAATATAGAATTTATGTCTGAAGCACTGCCCCATAGCAGCATTCCATAAGATAAAATACTATGGAAATAGCTATAGTAGACTAGTCGGGCAGTTTCAATGTCCGTCATTTGTCTTACTTTTTTAATTGCAAACGCGGCAGAGCTGAGTTTATCCGCAAGTGTTTCCAGATGAGCGTTCCACTGGAGTTTGGAATCTATAGTTACACCTAGGAAAATAGCTGATTCCGACAAATTGAGAGCTTCTCCTTTAATAAGTAGACTAAAATTATGTTTTTTAACATTTGGCAAAGCAAACTCAATGCATTTAGTTTTTTTAGCATTTAACATTAGATTATTAACATCAAACCAACGAAGAATATGCGATAATGCACTATTCACTTCGTCATAATTTATTTTGTTTCTGTCAACCTTAAATATTAAAGAGGTATCATCCGCGAAGAGTACAATATCACATAGGTTCTTCACATAAAAAGGCAGATCGTTAATATAAATAAGAAATAAAAGGGGACCAAGAATAGATCCTTGTGGAACGCCCATCTTTAGAGGAGATCCAGATGATAAATATTATTATATATTAATTTAGTAGGTAATATGAAATACTTTAAAATTATTTTTTTATAAATCACTATCACTATCACTATCAGTGATAAATGTCACTTTTCATTAGAATAACGACAATGATAGACAACAGACCAATGATAAAACATGATAAGGATAAATTTTAAAAATATCTTAGAATCTCTCTCTCTCTATATATATATATATATATATATATATATATATATTTGATAGAAGTTTAAGAAAGAACAAATATTAAATATTTTCTGTCTGTTTGTTCATTGTTTTTAACATATATGTAAATTTAATCAAAGTTCAATAAATAAAAATTTAAACAGCGATATTAATTTCAATTGTACTACTAGACAATAGTTTAACAAAACAATTGTTCTAATTATAGAATTCTTATATCATTTAAACTGTATTTTCTAAATGCACTTGAAACATGCAACGAATGTTTTTTTTATCTTTTTCATAAAAAGATTATAAAAGGATACACCTTTTATGAGTCTCGCGAGATGACATGCGAAACTATTGTTAAATACTGTCTAAACCAGAATATATGGCGATTTCTTATTCTTATTTCTTATTTATTATATATTTATGAATTTTCTGCATTTACTATAATTAAACTTCATTTTCTTTTAAAAAAAATTTTTTAACATGCACATACATTCATTATTTTTGTGACTAGTATTAAAGTAAATCTCATTTGCATGATGACATTACAAATTTCCGTAAAACATTTTTCAGTGTACTAGCGAGTAATGTAACTTTAGTATAGCATAGATTAGAAGTAAAAGTACAATGAGCACTAATAGTAGTGAGTTCGATTTCCATTTTGTAAATTTACTTACCACTACAGGTTAAGAGATTTTTAATTAATGACAAAAAAATCTTAAAGTAATATTTAATAAATGTTTTTTTATTGTGTTATTAATTAAAATTTTATGTTAAACAAAAACTTTATATAGATTTTGCCTTTGTCTTCTCTTCTTTCTTAAATTACTATTAATAAAGGAAGTAAATAATACCGCAATAAAAAAAATGCGACACCATTTTTTTCACACAAAGTAATTAATCAACATGTAAGTGATGAGCCTAACGACCCGATGAATCTATGAAAAGGAATACTTTGTTTAGGCGTTTTATTACTGTTGTACTACAAATATTTATACACACATGAGGCCGTCGTGGCGCAGCGGCACAAGGGTGTGACTGTAACACGACGGTTGTGGGTTCGATCCCCACTCGAGGAAGTGAAATATATATTTACGTCTATATTTCTATTTCTTCGCTTAATTCCGTCGAAGAATAGTATCCACAACCGTCACGAAAGTAGATATTACTTCACTGCACCATAATGAAAATATATCGGGCTTATTCTATTAATTACAAACTAATCAATGCTATCATACTAAAAAAATTGCAATTTAATTTAGAATTTTATATATTTTTTTAGCTTCACGCTGTATCCCACACGTAAAGATATAAATAGAAAAACTACCATTAAGACACTCCGTTCCCATCAAACTTCCGTTCCCCACTTGTAGAATAGTACAGTTTTAATAACAAATATTTCAAGCTATTATCGAACCAGCTCTCTACAAGTCAAAGTTCGGTGAGCCCCGAATCCTAATACGGTATAAGTAATATCCTAAATAAATAAACGTAATATTTTACTTTGTTCGTTTAAATGTTCAACGTTTAAACATCCCATCTGCATATCATAACGATGTCTAATATGTTCAACCCCAAAGTTGTTTTCAAATGCAAATAAGAATATTTTCACAAAATAATATCGTTTTTGAGACATCGCGTGCTGCACGGCGGAACCTATCGCCGCACATTGTTAAACCAGGCTTAAAAATACACGTGAGCGGGTTTAAATTGATAAATACAGGATATATATTATTTTTGTTAGCTTCACGTTTTTTTCTGGAATTAAACAGTGTCGAGACACTCCATTTTCATCTTTTCATATCCATATATTTCATTTTCATGTCACGTAGACTAGTGAAATTCCACGTCTCTGCGCTTTTTTTTTTGCCATAGCGAAAAATTAATATTTAAAAAAAAATTAAATCGAAGTATCAAACGTCGCATTTACAGTCATTCAATAATAATAAATTATATATATTTTTTTGTGTTTTTAAATGTATTTTAAAAATGTAAAATTTATTCTCTTGTATAATCATATAAATGAAATTTAAATAAATTCATTAAGATAATATTCCAAGAGGAATTGAATTCTTTCTCATTAGCCTAGCACTGTCATTAACTACTAGACCAACAGACCAATCTACAATGATAGGAGGAAATAAAAAGAAAAAAAAAGACAAAATTTCTTCAACTTTTACGTGGGCCAACTCGAGTAATTAATGTACCTACTTTGTTTTCTCTATGGAAACACGGCGCGGAAACATGCTACTTTTTTAAACTGTTCATGTTTATGTTTATTATACAGGTTAAATGAACCGCTAAAAAATAAAAGAGTAATGTATGGAATATTTTATACGAATATATATAGACTCTGTATATAAAAAATTGCAATAAAATATGTATTTTTTGGTTTTTCTCTGTTTATTTTTTAACAAAATCATATTTTTGATAAATATCGAATATCTTGTTTTATTATTTTCAGTGTATTTAAAGAATATGCACATTGGTCGTTCGTTAAAAAATACAACCAACAAACAAATAAAAACGAATTACCGAACTTAATATGTATGGAAAAAAATAACAGAAATTGCCTGGAACTTTGACATTTTCGTGAACTTTGGAATTGAATTCAAAGATAAAACAATTTAACAAACATAAAATATCATTATTTCTATAATGATAATACCGGTAGTCAGTCGTAGGGCAGCACACAAAAAATGTCTGTAAATGGATTATTATTTATTATTATTATAATTCTAGGATTCAAAAGAACCCGCTCCTTCAGAATCCTTAGAGAACATACAAATGTTTTATTGTGACGCATCAGCTGACATCCATCTCCGTGTGATATAGCGTGAAGGTAAAAAAAAAACCTTTTAAATATAAAAAAAATCTCGTTTTATTGCTTAGCTTAGGCCTACCACCAACTCTATTATCATTATAACACAGGTGAAAATAATTACTTTTTGAAGCAATCTTTTTAAGTGCTATCGAAACCGTAGATCATCTGGCCTCATCATTCATCTCGGTGACATCCTGGCTCTTAAGCCTAAACAGGGAGGATACAAATGAATTACTGGGGACTGGTATCCTTCTAATTGAGATTTATATTGGTCGATCCTATGGTCATTGGCAATTGGTATTCAGAAATCGAAGTACAGGCTATCGAATGTATAGTCATAACACAGGGGTGTAAGCGTGTTATTGTGAACGCGACAGGTTGTAGGTTCGATTCTCACTCGAGAAAATGAAGTATTTAATATTTTTATTTACTTTGCTTCTGTGTCAAAAAAGAAGTATTAGTTAAAAACTTGATACCATAATAATTATCAAACTGTGATATTGAATCTATCATTAAAAATAAAACATATCCATATAATATAAATTAATACGGAACACTAAGCTTACGTTTTCAATTCACACTTGTTAAGAATTTTTACATTGCTTGGTTTAAAAGGTAATTTTTTCGTATGTGTAATAGAATAGTACGTTTGGAAGCAATTTCACAGTTTATTTACTGAATCAATCATCATTTTCACGAATATAGGCTATAGCTATAAATATAAAATAGTTTATGTAACAGGTGAAGCAACAGGTTGAACAAATCGTATATCTTCGATATTTTGCCTTTAAATTAGTTATTTTTTTCACTTCTAAGCTGACTCGACGTAGAAGTGTAGGTTCGAGTGTCATTTGAAGTAATGTTGATATTTTAATTATTTTATATGTGAATAATAAAGGATTTACCTCTTGAT